>PJEM01019124.1:0-16804 GCA_004023845.1 Helogale parvula
TTTCATACAACATCCTTATGTGGGGCTTTTTCGTATTCTCTTGTTTATTTGTGATGCCCCTTCTTTTTTTCTTTCCTTATTCTTTGAGAAAGGGATTCCTCTGGAGAAAGGTCAGTGTAGTTTCCTAGGCAAGTGATTCTAAGGCCCCCCCACCCCCACCGCACGCTGTTGCCTTGAAGAATTATAAAGAAGATGTGGGTTATATATACAATGGAATACTGCTTGGCAATGAGAAGAAATGAAATCCTGCCATTTGCCGCAACATGGATGGAGCTGGAGGGTATTATGTTAAGTTAAATAAATCAGTCAGAGAAGACAGATATCATATGTTTTCACTCATATGTGCATCTTGAGAAACTTAACAGAAGACCATGGAGGAAGTGAAGGGGAAAAGTAGTTTCAAACAGAGAGGGAGGCAAACCATAAGAGACTCTTAACTGAGGGTTGATGGGGGATGGGGGAGAGGAGAAATTGGGTGATGGGCATTGAGGAGGGCTCTTGTTGGGATGAGCACTGGGTGTTGTATGTAAGCAATGAATCACAGGAATCTACTCCCGAAGCCAAGAGCACACTGTATACACTGTCTGTTAGCCAACATGATAATAAATTATATTTTAAAAATACAGCTTTTCAGCTCAATGGTTCTGCTTCCTCTGGAACCCCCTTTCCTCATAGGAGTTGAATCTTCTGTTTTTCCAATTGTTTCTACAATGCTCTTTTTTTTTTCCTGTATGCATAGGAATTTCTGAGTTGGTCTCTATCTTCCCAGAAGGAAAGATCCTGGCTACTTCTTTTTTTGTTTTCTCATTTTTTAAAATAGTTTATTGTCAAATTAGTTTCCAGATAACACCCAGTGCTCTTCCCCACAAGTTCCCTGCTCCATTACCACCCTCCCTCCCCATCAACCCTCGGTTCGTTTTCAGTATTCAATAGTCTCTCAGGTTTTGCGTCCCTCTCTCCCCCCAACTCTCTTTCCCCCTTCCCCACCCTATGGTCCTCCGTTAGGTTTCTCCTGTTAGACCTATGAGTGCAAACATATGGTATCTGTCCTTCTCTGCCTGACTTATTTCACTTAACAAGACACCCTCGAGGTCCATCCATGTTGCTACAAATGGCCAGATTTTGTTCTTTCTCATTGCCATGTAGTATTCCATTGTATATATAAACCACATCTTCTTGATCCATTCATCAGTTGATGGACATTTAGGCTCTTCCCATGATTTGGCTATTGTTGACAGTGCTGCTATGAACATTGGGGTACACGTGCCCCTATGCATCAGCACTTCTGTATCCCTTGGATAAATCGCTAGCAATGCTATTGCTGGGTCATAGGGGAGTTCTATTGAAAATTTTTGGAGGAACCTCCAAACTATTTTCCAGAGTGGCTGCACCAGATTACATTCCCACCAACAGTGTAGGAGGAGGCCCATTTCTCCACATCCTCGCCAGCATCTATAGTCTCTTGATTTGTTCATTTTAGCCACTCTCACTGGCATGAGGTGGTATCTCAGTGTGATTTGTATTTCCTGATGATGCGTGATGCTGAGCATCGTTTCATGTGCCTGTAGGCCATCTGGATGTCCTCTTTGGAGAAGTGTCTGTTCATGTCTTCTGCCCATTTCTTCACTGGATTATTCACTTTTTTGGGTGTGGAGTTTGGTGAGTTCCTAGTAGGTTTTGGATACTAGCCCTTTATCTGATATGTCATTTGCAACTATCTTTTCCCATTCCATAGGTTGCCTATTAGTTTTCTTGATTGTTTCCTTTGCAGTGCAGAAGCTTATCTTGATGAGGTTTGAGGCTCTTGGAGGATTAGGCTGCCCAGGACCTTGAGATTTTCTCATAGGTGTTGGTGTATCTTGTTTCTCTCATCTGCTCACGACAGTCTGTGGAGTTCTCCCTGACTTGTCCCAGTGGTTGTTTCCAGACTTGCTTGCTTAGGATTCCACTGAGGCGGCACTTATCTCTCATTGGGAATGAGCGTTTGATGCAATTCCTGTGTTTCACGTCTCTTGAGACCATCGGAACTCTCTTATCTGTCCTGTCCACCACCTCCATGAGTGCTGGTCCCACACGTGTCCGGAGGGGTTCCATTGCGAACGGCGATCTGACATTTACCACTTTATGTTCTGGGACTCCAGGGAACGCCTTGTCTCATTTTGTTGAAGATGCTGTCCTTCTTGTTTTTAAATCTTGCTGTTCTAGTCTATCTGTTTTCGTTTTGTCTTGTGAGAAGATTTAGGGATATTTGAATAGTACACTGCCAAAATGGCTTTGTTCTGGCTGGAAATTTGAGGTCACTTTTAAAAAAGTGACCTGACACAGTTAGGTTTGGAAGCATAGAAAATAAGACAGTACCTCATAGAATTCAGCCCCATGCCACTTGGGGAAAACTTCAGCCTGCAGCAGGAAGTAGTTTTCCCTACCAAGCCCAACTGTCTGCAGCTGCCATGAGTGCTTCAGGAGAAATAGCAATGAGGAAATGAGGACACCATTTGTTTCTGGCTGCTTCTTCCTACATCACTCATGGAGTGCATGGGCCAAGGGGCACAGGGGGTTGGGACCCCTGAGTCTTGCTTGTCTGCCATTACTGGATGGACCTGAGGGGGTATAGGCCATGCATTTAAATGCATTCAAAGTCAGGCCACATCAAGCTAAGTCAGAAAAGCTGGAATTAGATGAAGGCAGTGGGATGCCATCTGTGAGCCCAGGTACAGGCCAAGGAGTCCTCGGGCAGAGCCCACCATTACTTTGGAAGTCTTGAGGAAGCAAGTGCCCAGAATCAGAGCAACAGGAGGGGCTCTAACCGGCAGCCATCCAGGCTGAAGACACCCAGCTTCTGATTTGGCCCTGTCCTTGCTGGCCAGACCTGCCACACTTAAAATGTTTGCTCATTGTCTGTTGCCTGACAAGGCTGTGTTCTTGGATGTTACTAGGGAACATCGTGGAAAGTCTTCTCCATCTGGAGCCTTAAAAACTGGACATAAGTTATGCCCCCATCGATGGAGTTGCCATTCTTACTGCAATAATTATCTCGTACACAATGCTATTGTAATTTGAAAATTCTCATGCTCAGTATCTGAGGGCAGATCAAAACCATTTAACACAAGTATCCTCGACTACCTTATCCTTTCCTCAAAAAGACACCATCTCTGCATCCACCTTTTTGTCCCTGTTGGGTCAGGAAAAAAAGGTCTCTTTCTCACCATAGCTAAAAGCTCAAGTGTTCTGGAGAAAAAATATCCAGGCGATGTCCAATGGAAACACATTGGTATCATTAGCTAGATGCTTATTATTTGCTAAGCTCCATGCCATGAATGTTACTCACATTATCTAATGTAGTTTTCACAGATAGTTGCGTGGTTGGGGTATCAGTTAAGCTATAATTGCAGGTTACATAAACCTCCCTCACTATTCTAAGTAGGAAAAGATTTAAAACGGAATATCAATGAGAGTGTTAGAGAAGCAGGCTCTAAGCTAGTCCTTCAGGAATGACTCCCAGAAAATAACACAGAACTGATCATCCAACCAAATGCATTGGATCAGTAGAACCTAAATTACAGTAGAAATCCTTGCTAGAAGGGAGCCATGGACATGCAGGTGCAGGTTTTGTTTTTTCTGGCCTCAGTCATATACAGACAGGCACTCTAGGAGGGCTCTGATCCCATTCCCTGAGCTCTGACCACAAGAACCAGTCATATGACTAGAAATAGAAGAGCCACAATTGAGCCCAGATCTACACTCATGTTCTCAACCACGTCACTCTGAGGCCTGCCCCAAAAGACATCTGTGGTCAAAGAGGAGTGAGAAAGACCGGTTTATAAGCATGACCAGGACTTCCTTGTCAACGAACATCTTTCCTTGACTGTGCCACCAAATTACCGATCACTGGTCCCACCACTATTCCTTATCCTCTTGCATCAAACTTCTCAAATGTGGGAGGAATCTTCTAGGATCTCATAACCTATGAAAATGACTGTCCTCACTTTCAGTTTGCCATACATGGACAGGTTCATACTTGGACTGATCACCCTGCACTCTTTCCAAAGATGGCAAATTCTGTTGCTTCAGTTTGTCATGGGAAAGTAGTTATTTACATCAGTAAAAATTAAGTTTGACTTGAGATGAAATACAATGAAAGTACTGGTTCCTTCTGTAAATGGGCCTCAGAAAGTTCTAATCCATATCCTAATGCTCCAGGCCATTCATTCATTCATTCACTCACTCATTCATTCATTCACTGAGTTCTTAACATTCTCATTCATTGGGCAATTATTTATTGAATGCCAGGAAGACAGTGCTATATAAACATGCATTGTCCCTGCCCTCCCAGTGCTTATAGTCTAAACATGAAGACAAACATTCAGTCAGTATGTGAAGAGATCCTACACAAGAGGGGGATGGTACTCTGGGAGTGACAGCAGAGGGGCAAGGATGTGGCCTCCATGAAGGAGTTTATCTAAGCTGAAACCTGAAGGGTATGTAGAGTTTAGCAAGGCAAGGAAGGAAGGGATGAGTCTTCTAGTCAAAAGGTGGCTGCAAAGCCCAAGTCTTGGAGAGGAGAGAGAGCAGGGTGCCCTGGAGATAGTGAATGAGGAGCAGGGTGGTTGAGATGTGGGGTAGGGAGGGCAGTGGACTAAAATGAACTGTAAGGATGGATGGGTGTGGAGGGTCATTTGTAGACTTGCCAGTTGATAGGTGGATTTAGTAGAATGAAACCTCCATTCTGTTCCGTGTGGTCATGGGAAGTTACTGCTAAGGCAGATGGAAACACATGCTGAATGTGTAATGATAAATAAGTTAACGAGTTCGTGTACGTAAAGAGAAGCAAGTGGTACTAGAACATACCTGCAATTAAAATATCCTTTTTAATCATGTGTTTAGTACGTCTATAATGTAGAGGTAAGAGTTTCCAAAGATGCACTCTTTGTCAAAGCGTATTTCTGACATTCAGTGAATATTTAGATCCATGACATAGAAAATTATCACCTTTTAAAAATGCACTCGTATTTTTCAGTATTCCAAAACATCAGGCCTTCATTGTTCAATGACAGAGTATAGATATTTCCATTTTTAAATAGTTAAATTTTTATCTTTCATGTTTGTCCAAAGATTTCCTCTATGAATTTATGAAAGGGGGATTCTTTCGTGATAATTCATTATTCAAAAAGGAACATTGTTCTGGTAACAATCAACTATTACTTTTAGAGAAAAGAAAAAAGAAAAAATGTGTCTTTTTCCCCAAAGGTTTGAGTCTTAGGGTATTCTAGCGTGGAGCAAGTGCTGGTGCCTGGGTGTGTGGTGGAGGCTGCCCCAGCTGTGGGCGGTGGGCCAGCTGGAGGCGCAGGGTGCAGACAGGTGGGGTGAGGTCTTAGCAGAGTGCACCAGCCCACGTGAGGTGGCGGCTAGGCAGCTGCTGGCTTCTGAAAGCCTGTGGTATCACCGGGCCATGGAGGGAGCCCTGACCTATAACTGATATAAGCTTGAGGTTGCTTCTTTGATTATCTGGCTCCCATCACATGGTCATGATACCAGAGCAGGTTAGAAGACCTTAAGGTTCATAATAAATTCGCTTCCACACGTGTAAGAATGAAGTGAGTGACAGTTGAGTGGTGGCTGTTCTAACACAACAAAACCATGCTCTAAGGGAAGTCTTGCTTCTACCTTCCTGTGACTGAGTGAACTTTTGCTGCTCTCTCTTCCATCCCAATTCACTCACTCTCTCAGAAATTTTCTAAAGAGCCCCTGCCAGGCACCAGGCTCTCTGCTAGATGTGGGGTCAACAATAGTTTATTAAATCATTCAACAGTTATTTCTTGAATGCCAGTTATGTGCCAACCAATGTTCTAATCACTGGTAAAGAAGGCAGGCAAGGATCCTGCATTCACAGAGTTTTTGCATTCAGTGGATATTTGAGATGTAGGAAAGTGCGAAACAGAGAATTTAAAATCAGGTAAATAGTTATAACATGGCGGCTATTTTAGTTTGGATGGTAGGCTTCCCAGAGGAGATGAGCTGTGTGCTGAGCTCATAAGAAGAGTAAGTCCTATGAAGATCGGGGAGAAGAGCATTCCATACAGATGAACAGCTCATATAGTGACTCTGTACCAGGAATGAGTGCTGCATGTTGGAGGAAAGTGCAGGTTCTTGTAGCTGAAGCTTAGTGAGGGAGACAGAGGTACAGGAAAGGCTGGGGTAGTGGAGGAAGATATTTGGGGGCTCATGGTGAGGGTAAGATGCTTGATTTTTCTGAGTGCACTAGCAAGTCATTGGGGATTTTTTTCCCAAAATTATGTATCTGATCTATCTTTATCTATGTATCTGTCTCTCTATCTCCATAGAAAATATCTTGCTTTGTTTACTGCTGAATACATGACATGCTACTGTAGATATCATTCTGCACCTTGCCTTTTTCACTTGACAGTATGCCATGAAAATCTGAGCCACTGGGGATTTTTAAGCAGGGAAATGACATGATATGATTTATATTTTTAAAAATATGACTCTGGCAGCTGGGGGGGGTGCATGATATGTGTCTTTGTTTCAGCTGCTATAACAAACCACAATAAACTGAATGGCTTAAAAGAAACATTTATTTCACACATTTCTGGAGACCGGGAAGTCTAAGATCAAGGTGCTTACAAATTTGGTGCCTGGTGAGAACCTGCTTCCGGGTTCGTACACAGTCCTTACTGTGTCCTCATATGGGGGGAGGGCAGCGGAGCTCTCTGAGGCCCCTTTTGTGAGGATACTAATCGTATGCACGAGGTCCTAATCATTTCCCATAGACTTTCGTCTCCAAATACCGTTAACATTGGGGATTAGCTTTCAATGTGTGAACTTGGGGAACATAGACATCCAGTCCATTGCAGTATGAGAATAGCATGCATGGAGCACTGAGACGGTGGAAGGAGTGCGGTAGGACCCTGCCCTCTCAGGGCCCTCAGACCCCTTCCTAACACGTCCATTCTCAGAGTCAGCATAGTTGCCTGTGTACTGCTCCTTGGTCTCTCATGCGGAACTGTGGGATCCCTGGGGGCCAGTCCAGTATCTCTATTGTTCATCTCTGTGTCTCACATATCTAACCAGGTGCCTGACACTATACTAGATGATCATTAAGCATTCGTTGGATGGGCGAATTAACAAGGCTCTGCAGTTTTATTAATAAATCATCTTACCCTGAATAGCATGATTTCTTCCCATGATTAGTCAGTGTGTCAGTGTTTGGGATGGAATATACAGTGTGGATGTCTTAGAGAGACACCTTTATGTGACAACAAAATGAAAACCAATGATTAGAGAGCTTTGTGTTATCTCTTTGGCATGATAAGCAGCATTCAGGATGGTGAAAAGCCCAGAAATTAATGCACATAAAATGACTAAGAATACTAAGGCTGTTGATGCTGCAGAAAACTTAGGAGAGTGTGGCAGCTGCCTTCAAGTACGTAAGGGGCTGTCATATGGAAGAGAGAGCGTGCTTAGTTCACACTGCTTCAGGGACAGAGGCAGGAGCGCAACTTGCCCATCTCAAATAACGAAAAACAATTTTCTGCAGCTATCCCAGTAATAGGATAGGTTTTCATGTGAAGCAATGAGCACATTGTTTCCAGAGATATTCAAACAGAAATGAGATATTAATTTGTCAGAGATGCTGCAGAAGTGACTCTTGGATTTTCTATTACGATAACAACAGCTACCATTTCTTAAGCACTTAACCCTGCTCCAGACACTCTGCTAAAGAGCTTTACAAATGTGATCTCTTTTACTTCCCATAAGAACTCTGTGTGGTGGGAATTATTCATTTTTTAGATGAAGAACCTCAGGCTTAAAGAAATGAAGTGATTTTTACAAGGGCACAGAGTTAGGGAGTGGAAGAGCGAGAATGCATCAAGGTCTCTCTGCCTCAGAATCCTTTGTCTTTTATCATCCAGGCTCAGGCATGCCCAGGAGACTCCTAAAGCATGAGCTCTTTCTCAGTCCTCCCCAGGGTTAGACCACAGCATTTTATCTCTCTCAGTGACCAAGGACAAGCGGTGCTCAAGGGTAGGGACATTTACCGGCCCACTGTTGGTAGGTGTTCAAGGTTAGATACAGTGGGAGGAGCCCTTCTGTTTCTTCTCTCCAGGAAGCTGGCTGGAGAGAGTTCTGGGGTAGCTTTTCCTGAGAGAAGCTCTCGTCATTTCTCTAACGCCGTGGTTTCCTCCAATCCTTTCGAATTCTTGTGTCCACATACTCTGGTTTCTCTGCAGATCGCATAAATCTTTGCCTTTTACTAATTCTTGTGTCCACAAGACAAAGTGCCTAGGTTGGCATCCACCAGTCCTGCCTGGGGTGCCAGCACTTGGTCGATTTCCCATGGGGATCTCACAGGAGAGACAGCTCGTCAATGGAAGGGTTCAGAGACTCCTGAGCCCCCAGTCCAAAGTCATCCTGACCTTATTCCAGCACCCTCAACGTCTCCTACATCCTTGGACAGTTGTTTCTTTTGTATGAAGGTTTTAATATTCTAATGCTCTTGGGGCCATTAGGTAATTTCTGTTGAGGATTCAGAAGGGGGTGATAGTGTTATAGACTCAATGTTTGTGTTTCCCCAAAACTCTTATGTTGAAGCCCTATTCCCCAATGTGATGGTGTTTGGAAGTGGGGCCTTTAGAGGGTCATCAAGGCTTTGATGAGGTCATGAGGAGAGTCCCCATGGTAGGACTCATATCCTTCTAACAAGAAGAGACAAGATCTTTCTTGCTCTTTCTCATTCTGTAAAGACACAGAAAGAAGGCACTGCCAACAAACCAGGAAGTGGGTTCCCACCAGACACCAAATCTGCCAGCACCCTGATCTTAGGTGTACCAGCCTCCAGAACTGTGAGTAATAAATGTTTGTTGGTAAGCCACCCAACCTATGATACTTGGTTATAGCAGCCCAGACTGATGAAGACAGACAGGAAGTGGGTTTTGCTTTGGTTTGTTGGCATTTATGGAAGGGAATTGTTGAATGGAAGGACTTTGGTTTGGTTTTGTTTGGTTTTTGGCCTCTGTGGAAGAGAATGGAATGTATGTGTCCACAAAGCCAAGGAGATGTCATTTTTGGATCTCTGACAAAGCAGTGATTCTGAAGCACCTGTCCAGTATTCATGCATGATCAACAGCTTGGTGACAGAATCAGCCTGGGGCCCCTTCCTTTCCCATGCTGTCCGCAGCCGCCCGTGGGCAGTGCTGTTCCCAGGCCAGCTCCAGTGGAAACCCCAGCAGAGAAGTGCTTCACTGATGCGCACTGGGACAGATAATCCCTGCAGCCAGTGAAAACCGAATAACTAGTTTCCCTCAGCCTAAGGAGAACCCTGCTCAGCATATAACCGTGAAAATGCCACCCCATCACAAACCTAAGGAGAAAGATGTAGGACTTTCCCAAAGGAGACAGAACTCTTGGGAAGTAGGGACACATGGATTGCCCTGTGAAGTCAGGGAAAAGAGGATGTAATCCATTTTTAAGGAGTGGTTACTCAGTGCCAGGCGTTTTACAGGTTCAGACAACATAATGCCCATCACAAACCAGAGAGGGTATGTTGTTCTTTACTCCAAGAGGTGAGTGGGCACAGACCACGTGTGAGGTTCCACTGAGGGCACAGGTGTAAGCAAAACCCACAGAGCCCGTGCTTTCCAACGGCTTACCTCCTCGAGGATATAATAACAATGTTAATGTCTATTGAGTAATGGAGTGCCAGTTCTATTTTATGTGCTTTGCACACACTATTTCATTTAATTATTTCAAAACCTTACAAGGGAGGGAGTATTATCAGTCCCCAGTTTGTGACAAGGGAAACTAAGGCACAGACAAGCCGGTTACTTGCCCCTAAGCTGGTCAATGGCAGAACCGGTATTCTAACCTAACCCAAGAGGACCATGAGCTCATGCTCGTGACCTGATCCTTTACCACCTCTAGGATAGGAGTGTTCTCCAGAGGAAGAGGGTGGAGCCCAGATGGCCAGTGATTGGCCAAAGTGGGACTTGAACCCAGGTCTGTGTGACTTTAAGCCCATGCTTTTTCATCAGGCCATTCACAGATGATGGTGGAAATCTGCACATCCTGTAATAATATGCCCTTCCTTCCTTGCTTCCCTCCTCCCTTGCAACAAATGCTGTGAGCTCCTTCTGATTATCACGGACAGGACATTGCTAACTGCTACATTCCTAATGTAGATTAAAATTCTCTTTAGATACTTTGTGTTTGGTTTTCAAGGGCAGAGTACACAGAAGACAAAAATGTATTCACTACTCAGTGATAGTCAATCATGCGCTCAGTAGGTTTGAAAACTTTTCTTGGACATTCAGAAAAGAGAACTCTGTTTTCTCCCATCGCAGTTATTTTTAAGTTGACAGATGTCACTTTTCTTTCTCTATCTCTTGAATGTTTTAGAATGTGCACAATTCAGCAAAACTTGGGTTGCTTTTCTTTTCTATTCTCAGAGAGGTCTTACCCCGCAGGGCAGGGCCCGGCATTGGGGCCGGGATTTCCCCTGCAGCCTGTGTTTCTTCAGCTGGCCCCGTCACTGCTGAGCACACCGCAGCGGCGTGCCAGGCCCAGACCACGTGTCCACCGTGTTTTCCCTCTTATTCTATTTCCCGTTCTCAAGTGGACTCATACATGGAGAGAGTCTTTCAACTCGGCCTGCTAGGCGATCGTGACAGCAAGGACCTGGGAGCAAAGGAAGCAAGGAGGCTGGTAGTCTGTGAAGCTGCGGGCCTCACAGACACGGCCACAGCTCTGCTGTGGAGCTGACAGTTGTGTCGCGGAGAAAAGCCACGGATGCATCACGTCCCATGAGAACTCAGAACGTGGGCTCTGATCCATATTCCCCACTCACTCTCCTAGCCCTGCTGGAAAGATCTGGAACAGGATGGGGAGGAGGGGGATTCTCATCACAGAGAATTTGTTGATAAACACAGAAGAGCAGTTTCACAGCTGTCCCCCCTGACTTGCCAGCTCTGTGCGTTTGCAGCACCTTGCCCAGGATGGCGGCAGATCTGGAAAGGCCTCTGCTCTCGTCTGTCACTGAGGTATGCCTGGCCTTTCTGAGGTCCTTTCCCCTCTCTCTGGAAACCCACGAGGCTCCCGGAGTTGCTGTCTATCATAGCCACTTGTTAGAGGTCCATCATCTGCTCACAAATTCCACTGAATTGTAACTTGTAACTACAAGTGCTTTCCATGACTCTGAGCCCTCAGGTCTCCCTCCAGCAAAACATTTATGATATTTGTGTGTCTCCAGGCCAACTGAGTGCATTCACGCGGTCTCTTTAGGCTACCCTTCCCTTGGCCACGGTTTGGGCTCCCAAAGACCAGTTAGTCTTTCCTCCTAAGTCACTGTTCAGGTCAAATCTCTCTCCATCAGCACTGTCTCTCCCCCTCCCTGGTCTGGGCTGTGCAAAAGCCACTTCACAGCTGCAGTAAAGCCACGAAAACACAGGTCACATCCTAGGGCTGGCTAGGACTTGGTGACAGTTTGAATGTGGAGCTTAAGGGGAGGGGGGAATCAGAGGTGGCAGCTTGAGTCGGATCTCGGATGGCCTGGGACTGATGTTTCCATGCACACACACGAAGGGCAGACCCAGCAGACACCAGGAAGAGGAGGAAGAGCTGGTGACGTGTTAAGTGATACCTGTGATGGGGTATGTTTAGGACACGGGCCAGACGGTCCGGTAGGACTGCAGGTGCGGGGTTTAGGAAGAGATCAGGACATACAGCTCTGGGCTCGTCTGCACAGACGCGGTGGTGGTGGCTGTTGTTGGTTCTGGGCAGCATGTGAGAGGAATCACCGAGAGAAGAGAGTCAAGGACAGCTTGGACTGGTACCCTGTTGGGGGACAAGAGAAGATTGGAGGGTCTGGGGGTGGGCGAGGGTCACCCCGGGTCCCTGAAGACGGGGAGAGGAGAACTTCAGAACGTCTAGGTCAGCTGTAAAAGCGGACATTTTGTTGTGAGGTAAGCAGAAGAACAAAGAAGGCATTAGAAATTCCACACGAAAGACCAACAGCGAGGGGCTCCTGGGGGGCTTAGGTGGTTGAGCATCCAGCGTGGGCTCAGGTCATGATCTCACAGTCCGTGGGTTCTAGCCCTGCATCAGGCTCTGTGCTGACAGCTCAGAGCCTGGATCCTGCTTCGGATTCTGTATCTCCCTCTCTGTCTGCCCCTTCCACGCTCAATCCCTGTCTCTCTCTCTCTCAAAAAAATAAAATAAATAAATAAAGACCAAAAAAAATCTTAAAAGAACAACAGCAAGAAAGAAACTCTGAACTCTTGTGACCTTGGCTGCCTTGCGTGCACCCAGTGCAGGCCACAAACAAAGGGAGCCCGCGTGTAACCGTGCAGGAAGAAGCAGGGACTCGAATCACACGCATGTCAACAAGGCCTGATGTGACGGTCCACATGCCTGGGACACAGCAGTGAAGAATGCCTTGTTCAAAAGAGCCACAGCTCACAGACAGGACCAGGAAGGTCATTTACCCTGATACCACACAGCAGGGCCATTGACATCAGACATTTCTGACTGCATCACTCATCAAACCTTCACTTCCAGAAGCATAAGGAACCCGAAATTTCTCGTCTAAGGGAGCCAACAATATATTATTATTTATAAGTGCAGTTTGAATTGTCATTCCTGTCATTTGTAATTGAACGACACCTCACTGATATGGCTTTTTATTTGGTCTTCCTGATTTTAATTCTCTGGCCTACCTTCTACTACAAGGTTTCCAGTGTCTTCTTTCTAAACCATACATGTAACAATATCACTGCCTTGCTTACACCCCTCTGTAGGCCTCTCAGCAACTCCTGGATGAAGTCCAGACTTCCTTGAGTGTCACACAAAATCTGTTACCTGGTTTCAGAGGACTTGTCTCTTGCCACTTCTTTCCACCTCTCTTAAATTAGAATTTAAATGACAACTCTTTCATTTCAAAAAGTTCTATTTGGTTCTTTTCCAAACTCATCTGATTCTTCATGCTGTTATCATCTTTCATGTTACTAGTTTGTTTCAGCCTCTAGCTTGTAATTTTGTACCTGAGCTTGTCTGCAGAAGGAATGTTTTTCTCTGGGAGCCCCACACGCTTCCTTCAGACTGCTCTGTTTTAGCTTCCGCCAGCGTGCTGTGGAACCCAGCAGCCGAGGACCAGATTTCGCGTTATCGCCTTTGCTTAGGGTTCTTGCACAATGGGGATAATTACATGTCTGGACTGCATCTACTCATGAAGCACAGAGTTGGGGGTTCTTCCCTTGAAAATAATTCTTTTCACCCATGTAATATCTCGGGCAGGCAGAAAATTCCCTTTTTGCTTCCTTGGCTTGGGGAGTGGAGGGTGGTAATTGTTTCTCTTTCACAGTCAGGCTAGCCCTTTGAGGCCCTGGTTTTATGTAGGGATTTGTGTTTAATCCTCCCCTGACCCTCATACTTGGGTGGGTCCAGACCATGTTTCCTGTTCCTTCATATGCATTAAAGCTTTAAACTTCAGGGTCTAGAGTCAGTATACTTGTCTTACCTCCCCCCAGGACCACAGCAGCATGGGAGCGCTTTAATTCTCCATCTCTGAGTTCCTTCCTTATTTCTGGCCTATGGAATTCCCTTGATTTCTCCTTCTTCTCCTTCCTCCTCCTCCTCCTCCTCCCTGGATTTTGCATATTCATTTAAAATCATTTTGTTTCAATTCATTTGTAGCTAGAGGACTGGAGGAGAGTCTTCTCATGTAAGTACTTTTCTTTTTTTAATCATAGTCTACCTCTTTAGCCAGGTCGTACTGCTCATCATTTTTCCTAATGTGTTACTGTCCATTCATTCACCCACAAATACAAATGGATATTTTTTGAGTGTGTACTTTGTACCAGGCACTGTTCCAGGGGCTTGGAATAAAGCATTGAAAAAATTAGAAAAAGATTCTCAAGCTCAGGAGCCTTACCTTCAGACAGGAGGAAACAGAAATGTGACGAACTAGAGCTCCATGGAAAAATATGAACAAGTATCAGAAGCAAACAATTGTATAAAATAGTAAGCTTCAAATTAATTTGCACAGCACGGTATCCATCTTATAATGTTAACTATGTGTAACCCAGTATTATTTCTGGATGCGTCATAGCCAGTGAACGAAAAGTATGCCGAGGAAGGAGACCCATCATGTTTAGAAAGTGGTTGCCTCTGGAAGGAAGGGACAGAGACCAGCAAGGACCATGCAGGAAGCGTCATCTATTTCTCTATGTTTTGTTTTGTTTTGTTTTGATTTCTTTGAAGTTTATTTATTGATCTTGAGAAAGAGAGCACAAGTGTGGAAGAAGCAGAGAGAGAGGGAGAGAGAAAATCCCAAGCAGGTTCTGCACCACCAGTGCAGAGCCTAATGTGGAGCTTGAACTCATGAACTGTGAGATCACGACCTGAGCTGAGATCAGACACTCAACTGACTGAGCCCCCCAGGCATTCCTGTTTTGTTTTGATTTTAAAGCTTTTAAGTAATCTCGACACCCACCGTGGGTCTCTGACTTAAATCTTGGAGATTAAGAATCACAAACTGAGGGCGCCTGGGTGGCTCAGTTGGTTAAGCGTCTGGCTTTGGCTCAGATCATGATCTCGCGGTTCGTGGGTTCGAGCCCCGCGTCAGGCTCTGTGCTGACAACTAGCTCAGAGCCTGGAGCCTGCTTCAGATTCTGTATCTCCCTCTCTTTCTGACCCTCCCCAGCTCATGCTGTCTCTCTCTGTCTCCCCCAAAAAAAGAATCACAAGCTGTACCAACTGAGCCAGCCAGGTGCCTCACTAATGTTTTAAATATCTTTTAAAATTGTATATGTAAAGTAAAAGCAACAAAGTGTTAAGATTTAACAAAACTGGGTTGTAGTTACACATATGGTTGTTATAATATGCTCTGCATTTTCTGTATGACTGAAATAGTTCATAATAAAACAAGGCTAAATGACTTTAAAAATGAGACTTAAAAAGAAGTCATTAGTAATAATTGTAAGTAAATAAATTGTATAGTGTATTGGAAGGTGGTAAGTTATATGGAAAAAGGAGAGAAAAGGTAGAGCTGGGTCAGGCGTGCAGGGAGGCCAGGGATGGCGGACAGGCTGAGGTTCTGGGGTAGGGTAGCCAGTGTGGTGTTCACTGAGGGGGCATTTTTGAGGCAACTGTGAGAAGATCTTAGTGAAGAGTTGACCTCTTGCCTGACTGAGATATCATTTACTCTACTGAAACCAAGATGGTGGCCTCAGGAGAAGCCGGGTGGGCGTGTGCTAGCCGGGGCACTGGCAGAACTGAGGGACAAAGAAACAGGGACAGTCTAGAGTGCATGGCAGGTGGGCATTGCTACCTTTCAGTAAGATAGGCCATGTGGGAAGACAATCAGGTTCTAGAGGTCTTCAGTCATTGAGGGGAAGTAAAGTTTATCTTGTCATTAGATAGAAAGGAAATTTCCTAGGGAACAGGAAGTTATATGTGGGACATATCTGCAATCATATTTTTCCAATAAATGCACAAGTTTGTTTTTTTGTATGGATTGTCCCTTGTGTAACCTGAGCACATAATAGAAAATAATGTCTGTGAAAGTAATTCTGCACGGATCCGAGACCATATCATTTAAATAATTAGCTTTCAGCTACCTCTCTTGATCTAGGGATACATTTTTTAGGTCTTAGGCTTGAGGCCAGGATTACAGAGTGATTTCAGTTATGCCAGTTATTGTGGCTTTGATTTCCCACCTTCCACCCAGACCTCCTCCATCAGTCCACTTTCTACCTATTTCCCTATCTGAAGCCTCATGGACTCGGTATGATCTATTTTCACAGAGCTACTCTGAAGCATTCAAGGACAGTTATCATAATTCTCCAAGTCTCTTCTCCTGGGGAAGGGCACTCATTCTTCCAATCAGTCTTCGTGTGAGTGATAGCATGTTTTTCAGAGACAAACCCCCTATCCCCACTATACCTTCTGGCAAAGATATCCCATTGTGCTAGTGTCTATCTTAAATCCCAGATGTGCACAAGATATAGTGGTCCTATTGCTATTGATGCAGCCCCAGATTATACCCATGTTTCTATTAACACTAGTGCACAATTTTCACAGGGACAGCTACCATGCCTGGATGCATATTCTAAACTTCACCATTATCCAGGTCACAGTTGCATCTTGTTCGTGAAAACATGAAAGGATGTATAAGTGTTTCAGTTAAATCAAGAAAGAGTACATTTATATCATCCCCCAATCTACTGGAACGTTTTTCATAAAGCAGATAGAACAGTTTTGTGAGTCTCATTCCAAATAATCCATGCTGACTTCATGTAACAATCTTTGCTTTTCTAAAGGCTCACATACCACATGTTTTAAAATCCATTCTAGAATTGGATTCAGATTGATGTCATATTTAATGAACTGTAGTCCCTGGAATTTATTTACCCTCCCTTTTCTGAATCCAGAAATACATTTTTTCCCCAACTTTCAACACTGTGCATTACCACTGTGGTAGAAAGAAGGACAACGCACTGGCAGCCAAGGAGCAGTGGGTTCAGACCAGATTGGCTCGCAGCGTCCTGTGCAACCTTGAGCAAGCTGCTTGATGCATTGTAAAAATTAAAGTTTGGGACTGTAACCACTCAGGGTGCCTCTCGCTTACCTTTTAACAATATGTTTATCCTTTTTGATAATAAATTATCTGTATTCTTCTGATTCCAATGTATAGTCTTAGAGCGAATTGCTTCCCCTTGTTAATAATACATGTGCTACACCGAAAAATAGCTCAATATCCAAGTTGATTGGGTTCCTTTTGTTCTGTTTTTAA
>PJEM01019125.1:0-10798 GCA_004023845.1 Helogale parvula
AGGAGAGGAGAGGAGAGGAGAGGAGAGGAGAGGAGAGGAGAGGAGAGAATCCCAAGCAGGCTTCACGCTGTCCTCACAGAGCCTGATGGAGGCTCAAACCCACAAACTGTGAGATAATGACCTGAACTGGAATCCAGAGTGGGGTGCCTGAGCCACCTAGGTGCCCCCAGTTTTCTCTGGTCTTTAGCACAATTCGTAAGTCAAGAACCATTCACCCAAATGTTTGGCTTCCAATTTGTGTTGTTGAATTTGTTTTTCTTGTTTTCTTTGTACTTTCAAGTTTCTGCTTTCTCCAAATCCTTTAACCTACATTTGAGTAAGATTTGTGATGAGATTAACAGTAAATACATGTGATCAGTTTTCTATATTTAATTAGTAGCCTTCAGAAAGTGTTTGTGTGTGTATGCATATATATATATATGTATATATGTATATATACACATACACACACAATATATATATTCTCCCATCTCTAAATCTATATCTATGTCTATATATATCTATATCTATCTATATATACACATGATTATGTGTGTGTATTCTGACCTTTGATATTCTCATCTTAATTTAACATCATTCAATTCCAAGTATAATACCACTATAGTCAAGAGCATGCTTTTATCCACAGATTTAGTTGCTAATAACTTCAAGCCCAAAGAATAAGACGTCTGATCTCTACTGCCTCTGAAATATGGGATGGTTTATAGTTTATATCCTTTACAACTTTCTAGGATCTATCTAGAACAAAAAAGAGATTACTTTAGGAAAAGATAAGTGTGCTTTTATGTATTCACCCAAGCTAAGAAATTCCACCTTCCCTCCTGGTCCAGTTCACTGAAATCCCTTACTCACCAATTCTTTCACAAAGTAGGGGCAATAATTTTCTCTTTACCACAGAATGTTTCCCCAAATCTGGGGGATGGGGTGTGTGTACTCATTTAAAATGTAAATTGAAAGGACAAGCAAGCATTTCACTATAGGAAACCTTGAGTGCTGCTGCAGCTTACATCCCTGCCTATTGTTTCTGTGGATCCTATTTCCTGTTTAGGCACTCGCTCTCTTTCTCGCACTTGCTCGCTCTCTCTCTCTCTCTCTCTCTCTCTCTCTCTCTCTCTCTCGTCCCTCCATCCTTCCCTCTCTCCCTCTCTTTTATTTAATTTGAGAGAGAGAGAGAGAGAGAGAATGGGAGCAAGAATGAGAGAGAGAGAGCGAGAGCGAGAGAGAGACTGAGAATGAGAATGAATGAATGAATCCCAAGTAGGCTCTGCACTGTCCATGCAAGATGCCCAGTATGGGCTCAAACTCACAAACCCAAAAGATCATGACCTGAGCCAAACTCAAGAGTCAAATACTTAACTCACTGAGCCATCCAGGGCCCCAATGCTCTCATATCTCTTACGATTCCTTTTCTATGCCCACTCTTTTTGGCCCATAATTAGTAGCATTCATATTAGCTTTCTACTTCTGTTTAACACATTAGTACAACCTAGTGTCTCAATTCAATCCCCATTCATTAGCTCAAGTTTTGTAGATCCCTGTGAGCTTGAATGGATTCATGTTCAAGACTGAAAGCAATAGGTTGGCTGGACTCAGCTATTATGCAGAATCTCTGTGAAACAATTCTCTTTTAAGCTCATTCATGTGGACAGAATTTAGTTCTTTGGGGATATAGGCTAAGGTCCCAGTTCCCTCACTGGCTGTCAGCCAGGGGCCTCTCCCAAGTCCCCAAGGTGATCCACTTTCCTTCTCATTTGATTCCATTCACCTGGGAAGAAACAATGGTACACTGAGTCCTCTTCAAGCATGAGGTCTCTCTGACTTTCTCTTCTGCTATTAGGCAGAGAAGATGCTTTGCTCTTATGTGCCAGTGTGATCAGATTAGATTTACTGGACAATCTCCCTATCTTAAGGTCAACTCAATAACAAAAGTACAGGGGTGATATCTTGACATAAAAACAGATTCTGGAAATTAGACTGGGACACCTTTGAGCAAACATTCTACCTATCATGCTTCTGTTCATTCTATAGGAGTGTCATTAGTACTGGGACAATGTAATAGAGTTTACTCACAGCCTGGGTTAGTAGAGAGAAGTATGACAACATCCAGAATACTTAAAATAGAATACTAGGTATCACTGTCCTGAAAACTTTAGCTATTCCTTGCCCCAGAGAATGTCTTGATGGACTTGTCCTTCAGCTGGGCCTCTAGTGCTTTTGTGGGACTTTCCTCTTTTCCTTACATCTCTCTTGATTTCCAAATATAAAGTATCTCAGTCTTTAGGCACTCCTGTTTCTGGATACAACCTTCTAGATTTCCATTTATGTCCACAGGCAGAACACTTTAAGTTATAGCCTCTCCTCAGGGACGATTACCAAAGTGCTGGCCAAGTGAGGAAATTCACTTTTTCACATCTAAATATGCCCAGTAACTAAATGAGAATTTTTGTCCTAAGAAAGATCCTGCTTTTTTTAATCCTCCTATTTCAAAACACTTATTATGTTCTTATACTTAAAAACTCTTACCCCTCTACCAAAGGTTTGTTTGTTTCAACTAGTGAAAATTATATTTAAAAATATATCCAAATTGTTTTGCACATTCTTAGAAACATAGATAACAACAAAAGCTGACATTTTTTATTAGAAATATGAAAGGCAAGTGGATCCTTTAGCATTACTCCAACAGCATCATTTCAAAAGCTGCCTATAAGTACGGATGTAGACATGCATTAAAACTAGACAAACATATAATAAAAGTCAAAAGCAACAATAAGCTTGTAAACTCTTTGACCAAGATCTCTAGCAGGATTAATCATGACCTGATCAATATTTTCATCTTATTATGTGAGGAGAAGTAGCTAGGCAGCCAGCAGAGAGAACACCATCTCAGACTCCCCGACCCATGCATCAGCTCAATTCTCTTGGCTCACTAATTGACGCTTTATGTACACCCTCAGGCCAGAGATCTTGTCTCCTGTGTTTTAAGGAATCCAGGGTACGTAGCCAATGGTCGATAAGTAATAATAATTAATATTGAATCTCACTCCCTGGGCAGTGCTCCCAGTATTGATAATGTCAATGAGGATTATGTCTTCCAGGAAAAAATGTACGATAAATTTCCTGGCTGGGCCCCAGTTATAAGTAGAAGAGAAAAATGAACTTAAGTCTATCGCATAAGAAGTCAGAACACAGAAAAAAAAAATAGAAACACAGAGGAATGGTTAATTCAATAATTCTTGTCTTTTCATCCTCTTTCCCTTGTTTTATTTGCTTTTTGTTCAATTCATAATATAATAAGCACCCATACATCCATAACTCAAAGCAAGAAATAAAACAGCAAATAACACACAGTAGGCCCAGTGGCAATATACAAATTATCTAAGAAAGGGAAAATGGAAGCACAGATAAGGAAAACCGAAGCTGGCCAAAATTTGGAGCTCCTGTGGAGACCCCTACTACGCTAAAGGGGGCAACCCTCCAGAGCTGGGGCCTTCAAAAGACCTGGCTGGAAGAGGGACAAGTGAGGGGTACTAAGGTAGAGGGGACACTCATCAGAGATGAAGCAGCAGCTAATTACTCACTACTGTGGCATTACTTCCACCATTTAACAGCCTCTCCAGAAGTAAGTTCCTGTTAGGACTTTCATATTCACTGTTCTGTTATGCATATGTGTAAACACTCACACCCACAGTCACACACATATTTCCACAGTTATCAGACATTTTGAAAGAGAGTATCTTTCAACAAACTTATAAAAGACATTAAGTGCAGGAGGTTTTATGGAATAAGCACATCTTGTCTGTTTAATTTTTAAGAAAAGGGAAATAAAATTGTTTTAGAGCCTCATTAGGTATGCTGGTAAGTGGGAAATGCAATTTTAGGAGATGTTATAGCCCCAGATTCTGGGAAAAGGAATCAAACAAACAGATAAACTACTGACTTCTATGCATATACACATACCGATCTCCTTTGATTTGAGTTCTTCCATTGACCAATTTTGATCAGCCTCTAATATTTTGATGACCTCCTGATACCCTTGTATGGATGCTGGTCCTATCTAGAATCATGAACCCAGGGAGTAGAGTGTACTCAGCCCTCACCATGCTGGTCCAGCCTCCTCCATGGGAAATGCTATTTGGACAAGAACATATTCAGGAGATCATCCTAGGGATGGCTACCTTACAACCATCAGTCTATCAGCAATGATCTCTGTTACACAAAAATACATCCAATGTTAGTTTTATTTCTGTTAAAATTAGTTAATGTAAAGTGAAAGTTCACAGGGCTTTTTTTTCTGAAACTGAGAATGAGCTGGGCCTTTCTTATTAAGCTGGTCTTGGAGATCTGATGTCCTGGAGATCTAATGTCAGATACTTGCTCTGATAACCCCTACAATTATTCTGAAATGTTGTTGTTGCTGTTGTCGTGCGCCTCATGGTGCCACAGTACCCCTCTTTGTTAACATCCCCATCATCCAGAATTAGTTTCATGCCTGAACTACTGGATTTCTATACGACAAACACAGCTCCATGCTTCACTAATGGAAACTCCCACCACATAAAAGATGTGAAGCCTAGTGAGTAAAATACTCTCTTTCAAAACACACATTATCTATTTATGTCTATTTTTAATATCTATCTCTATTAACCTCTATCTAAAAATATAATGACTATTTTCTGATCCAATGTCAGCCCCGTTGATTGTTGATATTCTTTGGAAAACAATGGAAATGAGCATTTCAAATCAGTGTTCTAGAAATTCCCAAATGCACGAGCATTTGAATAGACTCCTCTGGCATTTCTCATAACAGCATTTTAATTCTCAATAAATCTATATTCAGACTTCAATTTTATAGTCACCATTCTGGGTTCTGATGTGTAGAGCTGGGAATATAGGGGATGATAAGCCTTGTGACCTAGGTAATATAAACAATGCCAGTAAAGTAAAAACACGTATGACATGATGAAAACGATATTTACCCAACAAATTATTACAAGTAGTTTAAGATACCTATCAAGTATAGAAATTCTTTAATTTGTCAAATTTTCCTTGGCAAGAATGCAGTCATTTTGGATACTTTCTTTCTATAGGCCATTTTAAACTTTTTTTTTTTGGCTTTATTTTCTCTCCGCTAATTAGTCTTTCCATATTCAGTGATATTTAGTAGGGTAACAAAGTGAGCTACTTTTCACATTTGAAATCTCAACAACCAGACCCAGAAAAGCTCAAGCTACTTTCCTTTAGACAGATACTGGCCAAAAAAGATTCAGACATAGGTAATTTACTTTTTACATGCTATATCCTGCCAAATTCTGGATAGAGATTTACAGAATCTATGGCAGAGAAATTCGTAAGGATTTAGCAGCTCACTTGGATTTTTTTTCTTTCTTTTTGCTTGGGATCTGCATGTAATTTTTCCCAGATAAATGTTATGAGAAATTCCTACCTTTCTGACTTTTAGAATATGTGTGTGTGTGTTTAAGGTACGTATACCTGGGTGAGTAAAGAAGTCTGAGATTCGTACTAAAGCGTTGGTTCTGAACACAATTTAAAAAAATCAATCTTGCATTATGTTGTTTAACCTCCCTTAGTTTGATGATTAGTACAACCAAGTTAACAAAAATGACCATGTCTATATTGTAACCCAGTATTCCTTCAAAGCAGTTTGCCACTATTTTTTTTTTCAGAATCATTTTTATTTTTAGAGAGAGAGTGCGGGGGAGAGGAACAGAAGGAGAGAGAGAATCTTAAGCAGGCTCCATGCAGACCATGGATGCATGACTCGATTCCAAGATCCTGGGATCATGAACCTGAGCCAAAATCAGGAGTCAGACTCTCAACTGACAGAGGGACCCAGGCGTCTCCACCAATGAATTTTGTTCACTGCCCTGAAGTGACAAGTATAGGCAAAATGCCTAAGAAGCCGTGCTTACCTCTCATAGTGGGCACACTCAGGGCCCTGGCTCTAGAACAGTTTACCTGGCAAACGTGTTTTCGAAAAGAATCGTGAATGCAGACTCTAGTCCCTTCTTCTGGTATTTTCCTATGAACTGATGTATTTATGAGCATCAGGCATGCATGCTTTTTAAAATGACATGTGGCATGGTGCCTGGGTGGCTCAATTAGTTAACTGTCCAACTTTGGCTCAGGCCATGATCTCACAGCTCATGGCTTCTAGCCCCTCATTGGGCTCTGTGCTGACAGCTCAGAGCCTGGAGCCTGCTTTGGATTCTCGGTCTCCCTCATTCTCTGCTCCTCCAATTCATGCTCTCTCAAAAAGAAATAAATTTTTTAAAAATTAAAAATAATAAAAGGTAAATAAAATGAGGTGTGTCAGTCATTTTGAGGAGAGACCCATATGTCCTCCTAACTCTAGGCCCAGTGATTACAAACCCTCTCCCATCCCCCAACTCTGGTAAAGTATTTTCTTGAGCCAGGGGCTGAGTACTACATTTACTCTTCACATCAGACGAAAATGATGTATGTTTTCCTTTCTGGCAATTCCAGTATGTGTCTCTTTCCTGCTTCTTCATACATTTTATTTCACTCATTGAAACTAGATGAAAGTCCAGGTTTAAGTGTTTTGCTGATTCCTCAAGAAGAAATCATTTTATAAAACATGTATTTTATGGTTACAGCGGCGCTAAGATTTTCTCTAGTGATCTAAGTGTTTTAAAGCTAATTGGGAAAGAATTAATAAGTTTAGAACATTTACCTCTGGTAAAATACAAAAAAGCCAGTATTTAATTTCTAAGACAATAGCAAAAGCAGGTTTTATGTAAAACATGACAGTTCAAAGTCAACTCCCAAGGTCCCAAAGCTATTTATTTGCCTGGTTATATAACACACTGAAAAACTTTGACTAGAAATTATTAATGTTTTATCATCAACTGACACTGAAAGCAAATAGGTCAGACCATGTTTAGCCTCTGTTCTTATATTAATAGAAAAAGATTAAAGCCAGTCGAAATTGGCTAAGGTTGTCATTCTATGATTGAGAAAACCAACTCAGGGTATAAATTCCAATACATGTGTAATCATTCGCAGCTAAGTGCCAGCCATGGAAGTTCCTGTGCTTAGAAATCAGATTTATTTATAATATTAATTCAACTGAGATGCTTTATCAGAAACCTATGTCCATTACGTCAACCCCAAAGGGCTCTATCCAAGCGGAAGTGTGTCACTGGACCAGAGGAGCAGACTCACACCCATTCTCAACACGTAAAGGTCCTTTCAATAAAAACAATTCTGTACTTAAGTTTGGGATATGTAGAATCATGAAGTGTGACAGCATTTCAGATTTGGAGCTGCAGAGGGATTTACACAGTATTTCAAAACTTACTTCCGGTGAACATTTTAAATAGTGAACATACGGAAGAGTGGAAATAAACCCAAAATCTTTAAAAAATTTTTTTGTCTTTTGAAATTTAATTCCAGAAACCCCAAAACACTGTCACTTAAAAAAGGAAGTAACTGGAGAGAAAGAATTTTCTGAAGCTTATCTTTCATCTTGTAGCCCGGGTAAGAGACAGTGTTTTGGAACACTCCAGGAAGACGTACTTAAATAGCATCTTGCTGGTTTTCAATGAAAAAATGCAATGACGGCACATCAGTTGGTGACCTAAGAGGTGTGACGGAAGCCTGGTCTGAGGCGGAGAGCTTTGCAAAACCCCATTCTCCCATCCAAGTGCTAACCAGGCCCGACCCTGCTTAGCTTCCGAGATCAGACGAGATCGGGTGCATTCAGGGTGGTATGGCCGTAGACAGCAAAACCCCATTCTTGTCAGGGTGAGGAGAACCTCACACAATTATTGGAACAGAAGAATGAGTGTATTAGGAAGGAATAGTTTAGACTTCCTGGTATCAGTTGGATCTGATTCTTGGTCAAGGGCCTTAAAAAGCTCTTAGTTAAAAGCCTGTGGTATATCTCTGAAATTGCAGTGGTTTTAGAGTGTTCTTCAAGTCTCAGTGGTGGAATGGGCACAGCAACTCATAGCAACTTTGCTTTAAGGATGATAAACACTCTCTCAGGTCGGGGAAGGGGGCTTTGGAAAGAACAAAAGCAGCATGCATTTTTTTCTTGCTGTTGTGAGAATCCAAGAAAATGTTTCAAGCAGAGAAGATGGTGCTCTCACTGGAAGACTAGGCTTATGTGTCTACCATTAAGAATTTCCCATTTTTCAGCAGATGACCATTTAGGTATTTTTAAATTTTTTTATTTTTAAAATTTGTTTATTTTGAGAAAGAGAAAGCATGTGTGCAAGTGGGGGAGGGATTAGAGAGAGAGAGAGAGAGAGAGAGAGAGAATCCCAAGCAGGCTCAGCACTGTCAGTGCAAAACCCAATGCGGGGTTCAAACTCATGAACCACAAGATCTTGACCTCAGCTGAACAAAGTTGGATGCTTCACTGAATGAGCCACTCAGCCATTCTACTATCTAGGGTTTTAAATAAGAGATGATGACATAGAATCCAAGAACAAGCATAAATGTATCCATTCCTAAGAGATCCCTTTGTTTCCTTCTAATAGGAAAACTTTTGTTGTTTTCCCCAGAGGCAAGGCAGGTGAATAGATAAAGATAGGGAGAGAGTAGACTTTTCTCTGTAAAACCTCACAGCTATTTTCATAGAAAATTCAAATGCTTTCATGAACTGCCATTCATTAAGCCAGGTGCTTTTCATTCTTCACCTCACTGAACACTCACAAATTATCCTGAAAGATTTAGTGTTCATAGTCTCATTTTATTTATTTTTTGTTTTTTAATGTTTATTTCTTTTTGAGAGAGAGTGTGTGCATCTGAGCAAGGGAGGGGGCAGAGAGAGAGAGGGAGACACACAATCCAAAGCAGGCTCAGGCTCTGAGCTGTCAGCACAGAGTCCGATGCGGGGCTTGACCCCACGAATTGCAAGATCATGACGTGAGCTCAAGTGGGGTGCTTTACGGACTGAGCCACCCAGGCGCGCCTAGTATTCTCATTTTCTAGACACGGATACAGATACACAGTGAAATACAGTAACTTGCCCAAGATCACATATATACTTGGTTTACGGTAGGATCCAAAACTAGAATGCCAAACCCCAAAGATGGGTCTTTCCTCTGATGGGCACTTTCGTCCCACTCCATTGAAGACTTTCCACAAGTGTAAGCTGTACTCAAAGGTTTCTTGGGGCTGACGTGGCTGGGAAATCCCTCCAGCCCAAAGCAACCTGTCTGTATGTGGCACGTTAGTGAAACAGAATTTCTAAATTGATAAAGAGATGTGGTCAAAGGTCTGCTTGAGGTTTGGTATATTTGCAACTTGGCTATTATTGTTTCTGATTATTGTCTACCTCCTTATATCATAGCCTGTTTTTTTTTTAAGTTTATGTATTTATTTTGAGAGAGAGAGAGAAAGAGAGAGAGAGAGAGAGTGTGTGTGTGTTTGCACACGTGCCCACAAGTTGGGGGGTGGGGCAGAGACAGAGATGGGGGGAAGGAGAATCCCAAGCAAGCCCTGCACCATCAGCACACAGCCCAATGTGGAGCCCAAATTCACAAACTGTGAAATCATGAGCTGAACAGAAATCAAGAGTCAGATGCTTAACTGACTGAGCCACCCAGGTGCCCCGGTATTGTAGACTGTTTTTACTGCAGTCTGAGAGGTTGGCGGATATCATTGTGACAGCAATTCATAATAATAAAAGCAAAAATAAGTACGCGGGATTACGTGCTATAGATAACTATAAACACAATGGCTACCCAGACCCACAGATACTAGAAGTGAAGTATATCTTGTGCCCATATCTTTTGTGCTTGTAGGAAGAATAATTTGAAACTTCAAGTGAAATGGTATTTTTTTTAATCAAGCCATTCTGGCTGGTGATCAGCACTATAAGCTGTCAAAAAGCATTATTACCTACTCCATATTTTAAATGTCCAATTATTCTTTTCTCTTCTGGACTTTAAGTCTGAAATGTGGTCAAGTGCCGAAGTTTGACTGTAGTGACGATAGCCTGCATTAATCTTGCAACATGAGCATTAAAACTAAAAGACCGCATTAGAATCAAGTAGGAAGCACAAGTATCTACTCTCCAGCATTCCTGATACCACAGTTCAGGCTTTCAATATGGGCACTTTAGAAAACTATGAAGGCCAGATGCTCTCTCCTTATCACTGCGATTGCACTTCCAAGTACTGGTGACAATTAGCTCCTAAAATCCTCCAGCATTCATCCCTGAAGGGACTATCCAAGGACTGACATGGCAGAGAGAGGAAGGGGCAGAACTCCTGGGGGTGTCAGAGCCTGCATTATGTTCTAGTGGCTGCGAAGAGAAAGGCTGGGACAAACTCTCCCTTGGCTGGTGTGCAGGAAGGAAATCCAGAACTTCCGGCCGAACGCTGGACTGGGCGATGTTCACCTACCTCAGCCGCTGTGTCTCACTCTCACTGACGTCAATTCAGATGGGATCATTTAGGGATTCGGGGCATGACTGCAAACTTTCGTAAGCTTCCATCCATTTAAGTGGATTCAGAGATGGAATAAAGATAGGAAAGCGGGGAGAAAAACTTGTGTTTTGGAATTACTCAAAATCCTGATTGAGTCACATGCCATGGTACTCTTTTCTGCAGGTGAATAAAATATATTTACCCTCGCAATGTCCCACAAGAGTTTTTTCATGCAGAGGAAATGGCCCAGGTATTAAAGATTTTTGTTTTATTTTGTGTTTTTTAAATTTATGTACTATTAAAAAAAACAACAGTTCAATGCTTCGGCCTATCTTTCTTTTTTTAAATTTTTCCTAATGTTTTATTTATTTTTATGC
>PJEM01019126.1:0-16795 GCA_004023845.1 Helogale parvula
TCACTCATCCCCGCTCTCTTTCCCCCTTCCTCTCCCCATGGTCCCCTGCCAGGTCTGTCCTGTTAGACCTATGAATGCAGACATATGGTATCTATCCTTCTCTGCCTGACTTATTTCGCTTAGCATGACACCCTCAAGGTCCATCCACTTTCCTACAAATGGCCATATATCATTCTTTCTCATTGCCATATAGTACTCCGTTGTATATATATACCACATCTTCTTGATCCATTCATCAGTTGATGGACATTTAGGTTCTTTCCATGATTTGGCTATTGTAGAAAGTGCCGCTATGAACATTGGGGTACATGTGCTCCTATGCCTCAGCACTTCTTTATCCTTTGGGTAAATCCCTAGCAGTGCTATTGCTGGGTCATAGGGGAGCTCTATGGATAGTTTTTTGAGGAACCTCCACACTGTTTTCCAGAGCGGCTGCACCAGTTTACATTGCCACCAACAGTGTAGGAGGGTGCCCGTCTCTCCACACCCTCGCCGGCATCTATAGTCTTTTGATTTGTTCATTTTAGCCACTCTGACTGGTGTGAGGTGGTATCTCAGTGTGGTTTTGATTTGAATTTCCCTGATGATGAGTGACACTGTAAGCTCTCTTATTAAGAGAAAAATAAGGCAAAGTACAGCATAGTTTTGCTAATATTCATATTTGTATGAAAAAGGGGAAGGATTCTATCTGTTATACCCAGATTATCTCGAAGTTTGTTTTTATTTTTTTAGTATCTTTTTGTGTTGTTGAAATTTTTTTTTTTTTACCATGTGTACATTGCCTTTCAAAAATATTGTGGTAATAAACATAAAATACACCATCTGAACCATTAATTTTTTTTGTTTTTTAGATTAAAAAAATTTTTAAGTCTTATGTATTTATGTAATCTCTATACTCAGTGTGGGGCTTGAACCCATGAGTTGCATGCTCCTAATTGAGCTAACCAGCCACCCCTACCATCTCACCATTTCTGAGTGTTCAGTAGTGTTAAGTATATTCACATGGGTGTGCAACAGATCATCAGAACTTTCCCATCTTGCAAAACTGAAACTTATACCTCTTTAAAGGGCCCCTGCCCATTTACCCTGGCAGTCACCATTCTACCTCCTTTTTCTGTGAACTTGACTATTTCAGTTACTTCATATAAGTGGAATCATACACTATTTGTCTTCTTATAACTAGCTTATTTCACTTAGCAGAATGTTATTGAAGTTTATCTATATTGTAGCATGCCATCTTATGTATAGACCACATTTTGTTTATTCATCTATTGTGTGTTTTTTAATTTTTGTTTTTTTCATTTGATCCACAGTTCTTTGTGTGTATGTGTGTGTGTTTGTGTGTCTGTGTAATAATGATTTCAGGAGTAGAATTTAGTGATTCATCACTTACATATAACACCCAGTGCTTATCCCAACAAGTGTCCTCCTTAATGCCCCTTGCCCATTTAGCCCTTCCCCCACCTGGCACCCCTCCAGCAACCCTCAGCTTGTTCTCTGTGTTTAAGAGTCTCTTATGGTTTGTCTCCTCCTGTGTTTATATAATTTTTGCTTCCCTTCTCTTATGTTAATCTGTTTCATTTCTTAAATTCCACATAAGTGAAATCATATGATATTTGCTTTTCTCTGACTAACTTATTTCACTTAGCATAATGCACTCTAGTTCCATCCACGTTGTTGCAAATGGCAAGATTTCATTATTTTTGATTGCTGAGTAATATTGCACCACATCTTCTTTATCCATTCATCAGTTGATGGACATTTGGGCTCTTTCCATACTTTGACTATTGTTGATAGTGCTGCTATAAACATTGGGGTGCATGTGCCCCTTCAAAACAGCACTCCTGTATCCTTTGGATAAATACCTAGTAGTGCAGTTGCTGGGTTGTAGGGCAGTTATATTTTAAATTGTTTTGAGGAACCTCCATACTGTTTTCCAGAGTAGCTGTAGCAGTTTGCATTCCCACCAGCAGTGCTTAAGGGTTCCTCTTTCTTTGCATCCTTGCCAACATCTGTTGTTGCCTGAGTTGTTAATTTAAGCCATTCTGACAGGTGTGAGGTGGTGTCTCATTGTGGTTTTGATTCATATTTCCCTGATGATGAGTGATGTTGAGTATTTTTTCATGTGTGTTAGCCATCTGGATGTCTTCTTTGGAGAGGTATCTGTTCATGTCTTTTGCCCATTTCTTCACTGGGTTATTTGTTTTTTGGGTGTTCACTTTGACAAGTTCTTTATAGATTTTGGATACTAACCCTTTATCTGATATCATTTGCAAATATCTTCTCCCATTCCTTCAGTTGCCTTTTAGTTTTGCTGATTGTTTCAGAAATTTTTTATTATAATGAGGTCCCAATCGTTCATGTTCGCTTTTTTCCTTGTCTCTGGAGGCCTGTTGAGTTAGAAGTTGCTGTGGCCAAGGTCAAAGAGATTTTTACCTGCTTTCTCCTCTGGGATTTTGATGGCTTCCTGTCTTATGTTTAGGTCTTTCATCCTTTTTGAGTTATTTTTGTGTATGGTGTAAGAAAGTGGTCCAAGTTCATTCTTCTGCATGTCACTGTCCAGTTTTCCCATCACCATTTGCTGAAGAGCCTGTTTTTTTACTATTGGATATTCTTTCCTGCTTTGTCAAAGATTAGTTGGCTGTAAGTTTGCGGGTCCATTTCCGAGTTCTATATTCTGTTTCATTGATATATGTGTTTTTGTGCCAGTACCATACTGTCTTGATGATTACAGCTTTGTAAGACAGCTCAAAGTCCAGAATTGTGATGCATCCAGCTTTGTTTTTCTTTTCCAGGATCGCTTTGGCTATTCGGGGCCTTTTCTGGTTCCATACAAATTTTAGGATTGTTTGTTCTAGCTCTGTGAAGAATGCTGGTGTTATTTTGATAGGGATTGCTATTGTGTGTGTGTTTTTTAATGTTTATTACTTGTTTTGAGAGAGAAAGTACAAGTGGGGAGGGGCAGAAAGAGAGAATCCCAAGCAGGTCGTGTGCCATCAGTGCAGAGCCTGATGTGGGACTCAGTCTCACAACATGAAATATAGAGCGGATGCTTAACCAACTGAGTCACCCATGTGCCCCTATATTGTTTTTTATAAATGTTTTTTAAGTTTTTTGTTTTACCCTATACATGTGATCCTGAAAAGTTGAATGTGAACAGGTGTGTGTGTGTGTGTGTGTGTGTATGTGTGTATGTTTGTGTGTATGTTTGTCTGTCTGTCTCAATAGGGACAGGGGCTGGGGAGGTATTAAGTTGTGTCTCTCTAAACTTCACAGCAAAGGGAAGACCTTTTTTGTCTAGTGAATGATCTCCAACTGTATGTATTTGGATATTTGTATTTGAGATTTTTCTTGAAGTGAAACACATCTCTACAGAGAATGGAACAAAAAAAGGGAAGATTGTATATGAAATTGAAGATACCTGTGTATGTCAGCATACTCCACCATTTGTCTGACCTTCTCTGTTTTTCCTGTTCCAAGCACTAGAAATCTTGGAGTTCTTCTCCCCCCTTTTAAAAACATGTTTCCTGTGTGTTTTGTCTTTCCAAATGGAGTAAATCCATGAAGGCATGGGGCATATAGTGATGAGTATAGTTGCTCGATAACAACATATGCAAGGAAGATAGGAGGTGGGGAGAAAGAAAGAGGATCCTTAGCTAAAGAGATGATTGCTCTTGGATTTTTTCTCACTCCTCTTATACTCTTTACTAGTGAATTTCTTCTACTTGAGGACTAAGTGTTTTGGAGGATTTGGGGTGTGTGTGTGTGTATGTGTGCACACATATGTGGGAGGGATGTTTTCTGTTGAAAGCCCAAAAAAGAGCAGAAGCTGGAATGGGGCATGAAAGGCTGTGGCCTCATGGTGTGTAATGAGACTTCTGTGTCGCAGGACTGAGGAGACTTTCAGATTTCTGACCACTTCCTAATTTCAAGCCTGGGTATTCAGCTGTCAGCAGGGCAACTTGGACCTGTATGTATCATTGGCTTCCTAAATTTAGTAGCATATGGTAGGAATGTTTGATTAAAGTGATTGGTCATTTTTGGAGATAGTATATGAAAGCATTTAACACAGGGTGTTTTGCACACTGTAGGTATCCAGCAGGTGACAGAGAGTATGTGAGAAATAATTTTGAAACTGTTAAGTCTTTCCCTAGGTCCCTTACCTCTACTCATGTGACTCCTACCCTCAGGCTAAATAGGGGATAGCAACATGGAATCCACCATTGGGAAGTTGCTGATTCCTTGTTGGTGGGTTTATGCTTAGGCAAGAAGTGTAATTGATTTCCAGGTATCTGAGAGCATATATATCTGGACCCTGTCCACCAGATTACTCAAAACCTTACCCCAGACTGAAAACGTTACCTTAGGCAACACTCTTGGTAGGGACCTAGGCTTGAGAATCTTAGTGGGGGAGAGTCTGAATCTCTAGGATAGCTCATGCAAGGTGGTATATGTATGGGGTTGAACATGAGTTTAACTGAGCCAGGATAGCTTGTCGGGTGCAGACATGGAGGAGGGATAAAGTAGGGAGCAAAATGAACTCAGGTCTGTGTCATTTTCTGCTCACAGGAAGATCTTAGGCACTTATATGCCAGGGGCAGAGCTCTGGCCTGCTGTGGCTAGTCACTTTCCTGTGAGAGTCAGGCTTACTCCTTGCTGCCCTGCAAGGCATTTGGGGTTTAGTAGGAGATGAAATAGGAAATCTGAATCCCAGTTAGCTTTGGTTCAAATCTTAGAGATCTGCAGGGAGGAAGTGTGCCTTCCAGGATCTCTCAATCCTCTGAATCACCTCCCATGTGCTGAAATAAGAGAAATCCCATCCAGATGTATGGGGGTTTCCCTCCATCCTTCTTAGGCCCCATCAGCTTGCCTTAATCTTAAGCTTTTATCCTTTTCTCCCTGTCACTGACCTGACTTCTGGAAACGGGAGGGAAAAGGATGAAGAAGGAAGGGAAGAGTTAACTTGTGCGGGGTAGGTGGATTTGTGGTCCTTAAATCTTTTCTGGAACAAAGTGTATGTGTGGGGAGGAAGTGAGTGAGTGGGGAGAGTAAATAAAGACTGCTGGTCAGGTACCATTTGTCCGGCACTCAGCCTGGACCCATGCTTAGTATTATCAAGTTCTTTCTGTGTTTTTCCTCTCTCCTTTTTAAAGCATAAGCGTGTATGTACATGTAATATATCAATGGAGTCATACCTTACTACTGTTTTTCTTCTTTATACTGTTTTGTAATCTTTTTTCATTTTTTCTCCAGTTTTATTGAGATATATTGACATATAACATTGTGTAAGTTTAGGGTGTGCAATGTGATTTGATTCATGTATATATTTTTAAATGATTATCACAATATGGTTAACACATCTATCACTTGACATGGTTACCTATTTTTTTATGTGTGGTAAGAGTCATTTTTCATTTTGTAGTTTGTTATAGACACCTTATCATGTAAATAAATATAGAATAAATGGCTAAATTATATTTCTTCTCATTTCTAAATTAAGTTTATTTTTAAGAGAAAGAGTGAGCATGCACATATGTTGGGAGGCATGGCAGGGGCATGGCAGGGGGGACAGAGGATCCAAAGTGGGCTCTGAGCGACAGCAGAGAGCCTGATGTGGGGCTTGAATTCATGAATCTTGAGATGATGGCCTGAGCTGAAGTTGGACGCTTAACCAACTGAGCCATTCAGGCGCCCCACTAAATTATATTTCGATGTATGGATATACCATAATGCATTTTATTCTTCAATATTGAATCTGTTTATTTCATGTGTTATCTATGGGGCCTTCCCTCACCACCTTATTTAAAATTGTAGCAAACCCCCTTTCTTTCCTTTCTCCCTTCTCTCCTATATTTTTTCTCTATAGCATTTAGCACTACTTGATACAAATACTTTTCTTATTTGTTTATTATTGCCTACCACCCTCCATTAGAATGTAAGTTCCATGAAGACGGATTTTTTTTAATTCACTGCTCTGTAGCTGTTGCTTAAAGCAGTTCCTGGTGCACAACTGGTACTTGATAAATATTTGTTGAATGAATTTGTTGGACTTTTGGTGTACCTGTTGGTTGTTGGGCTTTTTTCTTTTTTTTACACGTTTATTTTTATTTTGAGAGAGAGCTTAATGCACTTGGGAGCAAGGAAGGGACAGAGAGAGAGAAAGAGAGAAAATCCCAACAAGCTCCATACTGTCAGTGCGGAGACCTATGCAGGGCTCAATCTCAAAAATGGTGAGATGACTTGGGCCAAAATCAAGAGTCAGACACTTATTTCACTGAGCCACCCAGGCGCTCACTTGTTGGGCTTTTTTTTAAATACAATTTTTTAAATATTTATTTTTGTGTGAGAGAGAGGGAGACAGAGTGTGAACAGGGGAGGGGCAGAGAGAGATACAGAATCTGAAACAGGCTTTAGGCTTTGAACTCTCAGCACAGAGCCCAACTTGGGGCTCACCCACAAACTTCCAGATCATGACCTGAGCGGAAGTTGGACATTTTAACCAACTGTGCCACCCAGGTGCCCCCTGTTGGGCTTTTTATTTGGAATATTTTAACTAATCTTTGCATCCAGTGTTGGGCTTGAACTCATGACCCCCAACATCGTGGGTCGCTCTGGACTGAGCCAGCCAGGCACCCTTATTTGCATTATTTATGTTGTTATGTACATTCTGTGGTAAACACTCTGTACATAATCTTTGTGCATTTGTCTTACTCCTTAGGATAAATTCTAAGAAATAGAATGGCGGCATTAAAGGAAATGCACCTTTATTAATTTTTTAAAAATGTTTATTAAAAAAAATTTTTTTAATGTTCATTTTTGAGAGACAGAGCATGAGCAGGGGAGGGGCAGAGAAAGAAAGACACAGAATCTGAAGCAGGCTCCAGGCTCCAAGCTGTCAGCACAGAGCCCAATGCGGGGCTTGAACCCACCAACTATGAGATCATGACCTGAGCCGAAGTCGGACGCTCAACCGACTGAGCCACCTGGGCACCCCAAAATGTTTATTTATTTTTGAGAGAGAGAGAGAGAGAGAGAGACAGACAGACAGACAGACATAATGTGAGCCAGGCAGAGGCAGAGAGAGATCCACACACAGAATTTGAAGCAGGGTCCAGGCTCTAAACTGTTACCACAGAGCCCGACATGGGGCTTGAAACTGCGAACCATGAGATCATGACCTGAGCCAAAGTCGGATGCTTAACTGGTTGAGCCACCCAGGTGCCCCAAGGATATGCACATTTAAAATGTGGGTTCAGGGGCACCTGGATGTCTCAGTGGTTAAGCGTCTGATTTCATCTCAGGTCATGATCTCACAGTTGGTGAGTTTGAGCCTCATGTCAGGTTCTGTGCTGACAGCTCAGAGTCTGGAGCATGCTTCAGATTCTGTGTCTCCCTCTCTCTCTGACCCTCTCCCACTTATACTCTGTCTCTCTCTCTCTCTCTCAAAAATAAACATTAAAAACAATTTTTTTTAATGAATAAAATGTGGGTTGATGGAATCAAGCTACCCTTAACAATGTTAACTTCTAGGAGCGCCTCAGTGGCTCTGTCAGTTATGTGATTGACTCTTGATTTAGGTTCAGGTCATGATCTCACAGTTTGGTTGGTGAGGTTGAGCCCCACTTCAGGCTCTACACTAATAGTGCAGAGCCTGCTTTGGATTCTCTCCCTCTTTTTCTGTTCCTCTCCCATTTGCACTTGTGCTTGCTCTCTCGCTCTCTCTCTCTCTGTCTCAAAATAAGCATTTTAAAAAAGAATGTTAACTTCTATCAACAATACATGAGATATTCTATTTCCCCACATTACCCACTTTATTAGTAATACTGGGTTGTATGTTTTTCATCTTCCCCATTTGACAGATGAAAAGTGGTCTTCTCACTGTAATACAGTAGTTGAGAATGTGACCCTGATATGATGTGATGTGCTATGGTATATAATTCTAGAGCCAACCTGCTAACTTGGACATAACCACTTACTGTGTGACCTCGGGTAAGTCATTTAACTTCTTTCTCCCTCAGTTTCATCTTTGATAAGGTAGATGTAATGATAGCACTTATTTCATGAAGAATAAATCAGTTAATCTAAAATGTTTCAAATAGTCATGGAGATAATGTCACTCAATAAGAGTGTTTAAAAAAATTTTTTTAACGTTTATTTATTTTTGACAGATGGAGAGAGACAGAGCACGAGTGAGGGAGGGGCAGAGAGAGAGACACAGAATCCAAAGCAGTCTGCTGGCTCTGAGCTGTTAGCACAGAGCCCAACGTGGAGCTCAAAACCACAAACTGTGAGATCATGACCTGAGCTGAAGTCAGATGCCGAACTGACTGAGTGACCCAGGCGCCTCTCAGTAAGTATGTTTTAATATTTATTATATTAAAGATTGAATATCTTTTCAAATATATTTTGGACATTTATTTTTTCTTTGATTCATTTATTCATGTCCTTTGCACATTTTCCCAGTATTATTTTCTTAATAATTTGTAAGAGCTAAAGTGTTGACCATTATATATGGTGCAGAATTTGCCTAGTTTGTCATTGGCCTTTGACTGTCTTTATGCAGTTTTTGTTGTTGTTGTTGTTGTTGCTGTTATTGGGAAATTTTGCATTTTTAAGTAATCAAAATAATCTTTTTTCTTATAGTTTTTCCTACTGCTAGACCAATATATAGAAAAGGCATGCTTCCCTACCTCAAAATTATAAAAATGGTTATTCATTCTCTTTGAATACTTGAAGGGTGTGTGTGTGTGTGTGTGCGCCTGTGTGTTTAAATTTAATCTTTAAGTCTTTGATCCATGTGGAATTTATTTTGATATGAAGGTAGCAGTTGATATCTGGCTGTATTTCTTTTCAGTTGTATACTGTCCCAGACCTGTTCATTAAAGAAGAAAGAGCAGCAGCCTTTAATTTTTTTTTCCCTCTCCTAATTTGAAAGTAAGATATCCTAGAGATAGCAAATCTCCATTTCAGAGAATAAATTTCATGGTTGTACTCGGTAGTCATTCAGTTGCTAAGCTGTGGGATGAATATGCTGTGTAAAGCAGTTTGGGATCAGAACTCATAGCTTGACTGTAAGTGATGAGACTGCTGCATTCAGTAGTGTAGCTTCTCTGCTGGTTCTTCTGTGGAAGCTCCTTCTAAATGGATCCTAATTTGAGGACTGCTTTGAAGGGACAATTGTTAATGTGGAATGGTAAGTTCTGTGTCTTTCAAAAAAACAAGTGAAGTGATTGTAGTGGTATTTCCTCACTCTGGCCCAGAGTATTGTTAGGGTATTAATAGAGGTTCTTGAATGGTAATGAACACATTGTGTTCTACCTGTGCTCTCACCAACTCCTTTTGGAACTCTTGTCCCATGTAGTTTCTGACTCAAGATGGAGGGAGAGTGAGTCTTCTATAACAGAGTGTTCTCATATCCCATGGCAACTGTCATCTGCCAAAGATGATGAAGGGTAGCTAACTCTTACATGGGGATATGTTATGTGCCAGCAACTGTTCCAAGCACCTTACATATATAAAGTTTTTATGAGGTAGGTGTTCTGTACTGGGTTGAATTGTGTCCTCCCAACAATTCATGTCCATCCAGCACCTACAAATGTGATCTTATTTGGAAATAGGATCCTTGTAGATGTAATCAGGTTAAGATGAAGTCATACTGGATTAGGATGAGCCCTGATCCAGTGACGGTGTTCTTATATGAAGAGGGAGACACACAGAGAGAAGATGTCCATATAAAATTGGAAGCGGAGATTGGAGTTTTGCTGCCACAAATCAAAAAATGGTAAGGATTATTGGCAACCACCAGAAGCTGAAAGAGACAAGGGAAGATTCTCCCTTGGAACTTTCAGAGGGAACCTGGCCGTGCTGAAACCTTGATTTTGGACTTCTAGCCTCCAGAATAATGAGAGAATAAATGTCTTTTGTTTGAAGTCACCAGTTTGTAGTTTTTGTTGTAGCAGCCCTGCGAAACCAAACATGCTCTTCTATCATCTTTTTTGAATAAGGAAACAGGCCCAGAGTGGTTAGATACTTTGAGATCTCTGTAGGCCACTGCTCTGCTGTCTGAGCACTTACTCTCAAGCTCCTAATGTTGCTGTTGTCAGCTCTGCACCTTCACCATGGCCATTATACCTTCTGGTGTAGTGCTGGGCTGAGCTGCAGGAATGGTTCCTTCTCTAACACAGCAGGCCACAACCCTTCCCCATTCTTGCCCACTTCACACCCTAAAGCAGAAACTCCTCTCAGGAGGCTTTTGGCAGTAGCCTGATCATTTCCTCAGGTTGTTTCCCAGCTGCACTCTTTCAGGTGATACCAGGCTTTTTTATTTATTATTTTTTAAATTTTTTTAATGTTTATTTAATTTTGAGAGAGAGAACATGAGCAAGGGAGGGGGCAGAGAGAGAAGGAGACTGAGGATCTGAAGCAGACTCTGCTGGTCAGCACAGAGCCTGACACAGGGCTCGAACTCACAAACCATGAGATCGTGACCTAAGCCAAAGTTGTATGCTTAACTGACTGAGCCACCCAGGTGCTCCAGTGTTTATTTTTGAGAAAGAAAGAGCATGAGCATGGGAGGGGACAGAGAGAGAAGGAGACAGAGGGTCTGAAGCTAACTCTGCACTGTCAGCACGGAGCCCAACATGGAGCTTGATCTCATGAACCATGAGATCATGACTTGAGGCGAAGTTGGATGCTTAACCAACTGAACCACCTAGGTGCCCCTGGGCTTCTATTTTTCATTTCCATGCAGTGTTAGAGAAATGTGGGTGACAGCTGAGGGGAGGGTCACTCAGTTTCTGGCAGTTGTTTTTATGTTTCCTGTTTCTGGCCTGCTATACTTCCTAGAATTCCTGTCAGTAGACAACTCAAGTCTTGGTGTGTTTTTTTTGTTTTTTGAGCTTCAGGATATCATACACAACTCACATGACACATACCACAGTTCATGGCTGTGAGCAGAGAAGATGGCCAATGTTCATCGCCACATTGGCTCTGAGGGCCCTGACCACTTGTTTTTGATATACCCAACACACCACAGTGGCTCTGTCGTCTGCCAAAGTGAGTGGGGGATAAGGATGTTATCTGAGGCAGCCCAGCTACCTAAACAGCTTCTTGTTTGCCCATGGTCTTTTTTGCTGGCATCCCAGAGGGGATTTCCTTTCTCTGCACCCTATTGCTAGCTGCAGAATTTTGCCTATTTTCCAATATGGACCATTTGCTTTGGAAATTGCTCTTATTCGTAACAACTCTCACTAGGCTGAGCTCCAGGAACTCAGGAACCATATTTGTTTTGTTTGTTGCTGTGTCCCAGGAATGGGGAAAGATCTGGTGTTTACTAGCCCCTCAAGAAATATTTATTGAATGAAGAGATGAAACAGTATAAACAAAAAATAAGTATAAGGAAATGCAGCAAAGTATAAGGAAAATCCAGCAAAATTCTGATTTTATCTATGGTGACTTATTAGAGCAACATAATTTAAAATATCTGTTATCGTCTCTGCATTTCCAGTTTCTAAGCACATGCTATTAGATAATCCTGCCTGAATCAGTCCTTTCCTCACCTTGGACTTCACCTTCTTTTCCTTTTTGTTCTATCTGCTAAAGTTGCCAGCTAGCCCCTCTGGGGTATCTGGCTCCTGAGATCACAGCCTGTGCTAGTGCTTCATGCTCCCTGGGGACTTGCCAAGAAAGTCAAGTAAGTAGAACATGCACATTGCTAAAGAGTACCTTGGAGAACTCCCATACTGAATTGTGATTTATAGTCAGCATAGTACATTGTGCCAAGTGATTACACTGAGGCCATTTTTAGTTGTAATAATCTGCTTCTGTATTCCTGTATGTGGAAAGCCCAGAAGTGTCCCTGTGGTCCTCCTTCTTGGATCACTAAGAGAGAAGTCAAGATACAGTCCTACTCTGCCACCTGTATTAATCTGATTTTGTTGAAACCATTCAGAGAAGCAAAGTATTTTTCTGGAAGTAGAGCCCAGACCTCTTTTTCCAAGGCTATTCCAAGGATGTGACCATAATCAAATCTGTTGCTGCTTCATTTCAAAGAGCTTAAAATAGTGTTGGAAACATCCTAGAAAAAAAGCACCACTGTAACTTCTTGGCTAAGGAATTGGTGTGTGCTGGCCAGAGAAGAAGCGATAGCAAAGCCTCCCTAGTTCTTTTCTGGACCTATTGATTTGAGGTGAGACATTTGGCAATCAGAGATGATGTCCTTTAGCACTGGTAGTTTCTCATCTTCAGCACAGAGAGTGATGTGGGCTATGCTTGTGGAGAGAGAAACTGACATTGGTCCCCTGTGATCTAGAAGAGCTCATCATTAGGTGTCCTTCCTTTTCATTGGAATTTCTAGTTCTTTTTTATTTTATTATTATTTTTTCTTTTTAGAGATTTTTGTTATTTTAAGTGATCTCTGTACCCAATGTGGGGCTTGAACTCACAACCCTGAGATCAAGAGTCACACCCTCCACCAACAAAGCCTGCCAACTGTCCCTGTAACTACATTTTTTAAATGTAGAAATCCTACAGGCATAGAATTAATATAGGAAGCCAGCAACATCATCTACATTTTACTTGAACTCATTTCATCAAAATTGCTTTCCTTTTAGTAGTGTAATTAGATCATTTCTTCTAAGGGATGGAAACTTAGATTTGTGAGGGGCACCCACGTGGCCTTGGACAGCTAGAGAATAACTTTAGGGCACCAGGTACATGGTGAGCCAGATGGGGGAGAACAAACTCTAGCCCTGGAGAGTCAGGCATGTGTTAGACTTTTCATATATTTTCTTATTTAATTGTCATAATGCAAACCAATGAAGTATCATCTTCATTTTTGTACATGGGCAAGCTGATAGTCCAAGAAGTTATGTAACTTGCCCTATGTCAGACAGCTAATAAAAGGCTGAGCTAGGATTTATTTCTCTTCTCAGGTCTGTCCAGTTCCAAAGCCCATGCTGTTTTCTCAGAGCTCATCTGTCTCTGACAAGATTTAGGGAAAGAGGGTAGGGAAGGCAGAGAAGATGGAGAGATGCCATCTTTCTCTGCCTCACAGTTTTACTTGTAGAGATGTGTTTAGCCAAAGCATCCTGTTTATAGAATGCTAGGTTCTTTATATAGAGATACTGCAATAACATATGTGGGAAAGATACCAATTGGCTGTTAAGGGAGGATTTTAAAATAGTCTTTGTTCTTTACCTCTAGGTCTTCATTGCAGTGTAATCCACAAGTGTCAAAATAACACTCAGGAAAAAAAAGAAAAAGAAAAAAACCCCACCACCACCACTGGTAACTCTGGTTTACTGCTTAAGAGGCCCTGTCCTGTTCTCCAGATAACATTTGTTGATGTGTTCCAAAGAGTAAGCCATGACGGGGGCAGAGGTGAGGGTGTGGTGTGCTCTTACTGCATGTACTGGAGCTGGTGGCACCTGTTACGTGACTATTACAGTGAATTATTACTGAGTAAACAAGAGTTGTCTCTCTTTTGCCTTTCTAAAGGAGACCAGATGGCAGTGGGTGCTGGCTTAGGTCCAGGGTAGCCTGGCCTCTGGGCTGGCAGAGGAGACAGCTTAAGTGTGTCAGGTGATGGAATAAGAAGACAAGGGTTGACTATAAAGTGGCATAATTTCAGGGGCAACATGAATGTATCCTGCCCTTCTGAGAGTTCTTTCAGCTCTTTGCTAGTGCTTGGAATTCAGCAAGTGAAATTTATTTCCCTTAAGTGTTTGAGACCCTATTAAAAATGAAGATATGATAAAGAATTTAGGCATGATGTTGTCTGGAGAATAGCTGACAGGCAGAATATAACAAGGAGTGTGGGATCTTTGGGTCTGTGGTTTGGTGTGATGTCCTCAGACAAGACTGGCATAGATCTTAGGAAGTGGGAGGCAGCTTCCCAGAAGTGATGTAAAATGGTGGCGCAAAATAGGCTGCTGATGACAACATGGGCAGGGCAAGGGCACTTCCTCAGAGGCTGCTAGTCGCAGACAACTTCTGGTCTTGATTTCCCAATGTGTTGTGCTGAGATAGGGCTTTACCAGAAAGCAAAATAAGTCATGTCAAAAGGAATGACAAAGCATTTGGGGTGTCCACGCAAAGGTGTAATTCCCCCTTGTCCACTAACTTTGATGGAGCCAGAATAGCTAATCCAGAGGCTGCATAGAGCCTTTGATTCAGCTCTACAGCTTCTTTGGCCTGATTCCTCCGAAGAGAGCTTTTCTAGTTGACTGTTCATCATCTTTCATCTAGCACTTCTCTCAAACTGCCTTTGTGATCTAATTCTCACATCTTTTCTCCCCGAGGGAGTCTTTGACAGAAGCAACTCAAATGTCCATGCTTTTTCCATGCTTCTCACAGTTGGGTTCATGGATGCCCTTCACCCTCATGCTTCAGCTTCTATTCTATCCATGTTCCTACCCTAAGTGTAGAGCATTTTGTTTTGGATCAGACTTCTGGCTTCATTCAGGCCTCTAGGGTCCTTCAGCACATTTCCCAGAAGGCTATTCTAGGAATGCTCTACACCCTTCACCTCCTGAAATTTGACAGGGTCTGGACCTTTCTTCTTTGTGAAATTAGTGCAGCTCTGTGGAAGTGTTTGGATATATCATACCCCTTCCTCTCTCCCTAGTCACCACACCCATACAGATGATCTAGTGATATAGCTAGATCTGCTGATCATTAGGACTTTGTAGCCAGTGCCCCCAGCAGGGAGGGAATCCTGGATAGGTTTACTGTACTGTGAATGACATCTATGTCCATTACTCTCTGCCTCTCCACCATCTCACCTTTATTTTGGCTTTTCCCTAAGAAGACCAAGATCTGTCTAGTTGTCCTGCTTAGACACCCTAGCCTTGTCTAGGACTATAACTCTGTTGTTAACACCTCACCAGGGACTGGGGCTTTTGCCAGGTCAGGTCACTTCTCTGATACTAGAGACTTTTTTGTATCTAGGCTTTGGTAGGTAGAGTCTTGCCCATGCCCAGATCTCCCAGTTGTTGACCACCTTGAACTCTGCCTACTGTTCTTTGGGCTAACTGGATGTCATGCTGGTCTGCTCAGCTGCACTTCTGGAACAAGCTTCTTAGCTTATTCAGGCCCTGTCCTTAATTTCATGCTTGTTCTTCCACTGCTTCTGCCCTCAAAAACAGCTTTTAGGGGCGCCTGGGTGGCTCAGTCGGTTAAGCCTCCGACTTCGGCTCAGGTCAGATCTCACATTTGTGGGTTCGAGCCCCGTGTCGGGCTCTGTGCTGGCAGCTGGCTCAGAGCCTGGAGCCTGCTTCCAGTTCTGTGTCTCCTTCTCTCTCTGCCCCTCCCCCTCTATGCTCTGTCTCTCTCTGTATAAAAAATAAATAAAACATTAAAAAAGTTAAAAAAAACCCAGCTTTTAATATGTATTTATAAAGCTTCAAAAGAGAAATGGAGAATATAACATTTTCCAAACTTATTTAACCAGAGAACCGTTTTTTTTTAAAGAAATACTAAAATCTCACAGGATCTGGTGTTTGATGGAACACAGTTTTGGAAAGTATGAGGTTTATCCTAAAGGAATGGACATCAAAAAGAGGAATTCTAGGTGAAGGCAATGTGAGCAATCAGTGAAAAAACATTATTTGGGACTGGGAAATCTCTGCTGGTGCTTTTCATTCAGCAAATGCCCACTGAGTACCTACTATTTACCAGTCTTTCTGCTGGAATCACATCATGTATTTGACTACTTAACTGTGTGTGTGTCTGCATAAAGACCACTCTGATATGGAGTGGAGCTCTAAGGTGGGGAGAAGGTAAGGATTCTGCATTCTTTCTCCCACCTTTGGATCTTCTTCCTCTTCCCTCCAGTTAAAACTGGAAGTAGTGAATGACGTGATGTCATCAGCTTCTGGATCTGAGGAAGGAGGCTTCTTTCCCCAGGTTTGACCTCTTCAAGGATTTCTTTAGCACTCCTGAACCCCCCCTTCCCTCCCATTGTGGAAATATTCTAGTCTCAAGTCTTACTGCTAGTTTAGGACTTCAGCTTCCCATATAGGATCAGTGATTATGACATTGTAAATTTTCTGCTTTCTCTGTGAAATCCCTCTTTAGCTCATGGGCAGGCCAGACTGTTTTTTGTTCCCCACCCTTCAGTGGAGATAAACCCATACACTGTAGGCAGGGGATTCTTGGCAGGTGGAGAGTGTTTAAATATGGCAGGGTAGGTGACCAAGTGCCAGGAGCTCCAGCTTGCAGAGCTGGTAACCAAAGAGGAAGCTAGCCACTTCCTCTGTATGCTATTCTCAGTCAGGGCAACCAGGAAACGACCACTTGAAACAAATAGAAATCTCTAAGACTCCTGATTAAGAAATTACATTTTTATGAGACCCTGAGGTATGTGTCTTTACTGTCATGGGTGAGATCTTTGGCCAGTCTTAACTCAGTTGGATGACCTAATCATGAAACAAACTATACACAGAGGCTTAGCTTTGATCCTGCCCTTAGGTATGATGTTCTTTGAACATCCAGCGGTTAGCATCCTCCACCCTCAAGCCCTACTTTGGAGGCCTTGGTCTATGGCCCTTGTCCATTTTGCCACTTACTCTTGAAAAATTACGGTTTTAACTGTGAAGATCAGGAAGTGAGCTCACAGGAAGATTGAAAGAGGGCTTGAAATGGGCCTTTAGAAGACTTCTGTAGAGTCAGTTATTTGGTCCATTGTAGGTATTTATTAGTTGGCGCATAACTGTATAGCCATGATAACCATAACTTCCTACAACTGCAAAAGGCTTGTTCTCCCCTACAGGCTTCCTACATGAAGACATTTCCT
>PJEM01019127.1:0-16791 GCA_004023845.1 Helogale parvula
TAGAAAACCTTAGCTTGACAATAGCCAGAGGATCCAGTAAGTCTTCTTTAACATATGAAAATCCTTTTGGAAGCTTCCTTTATTTTTACCTCCCCCAGCCTCAAAGTCAGTCACTCCTCAGGACCCCAGAGCAGCTCTTTCTCCTCTTGAGTCCTCTCTCTGTACTATAATAAAAACACCCTTTTTGTACTGAAAAGGTTTGAAGATTTCTTGGCTGTTGGCTCCAAACCCCCCTTGTCAAACTACATCAGCTATATCCATTTCCTCAAATTAAATCAGGAATCTCTCTCTCTCTCTCTCTCTCTCTCTCTCTCTCTCTCTCTCATTCTCCACTGGACCTTCCTCCATACTGGCTCCAGTCCAGCAGCTTTCTCTCTGGAAACCAGCTTGAGGTTTTCCTACTTCTTACAGCTCTCAAGTGAAGCCAACTCACTCCTAGCATTCACTTACTTCAATCTCTTAAAACAAAAACCTTAAATTACTCAGATCACAATGCCTACCTGTATACTAGTCTCCACCTACTGGGGATATAGAAGATCCTGATAGGCCAATGAGGGTGACATGTATTGGAGAGAGGCAGAGCCTCTTTGCATGACAGTCCTGCAAGGAGTTCTAAAAGGAAAATCAGGGACCTGTTATCAAAAGGAGGAAGGAAATTGGCCCAACCAAAGCAACAGATGTCAACTGTATCAGTTATGAGATGTGAATTAAGGCACTTAATCTCTCTGTGCCTCTGGGTTTTTGGTTTTTTTGTTTATTTGTTTGTTTGTTTTATCAGGAAAAGAGGTAGGAAGATGATAATACCAGACCCTCTACTTGATACAATTTTTGTTAGAATCAAACACTCAACAAAACATACGAAAGGATCTGTAAGCCGTAAAACACTATGGGAAATAATAGCAGCCCTTGACTAAGTATTTATATGCCAAAAGAAGTATTATTTCTGTTATTAATGCCTTGATTACATATATTTACCACCCTTAACTTGATTTCTTAACTAGACTTCCATGGTGAGATAAAAGAGACTAAATGATTTACATAAAAATCAGAGGGCTTGACAAATTTATGTTTTATTAAAAACTTACTTCTTTTGTATAAATCAATGTCACATAAGGGAGTTTGGGGGGGGGCGGTAAATATCTACTGACTAAGTGGCACCTGAAGTTCCAGACGTACGAGTTAAAAGACCAAGTCTTGTAGAGAATATCACAAATGCCAAGGCTTTCTTTGGATTTATCTCTTTCAATGTTCTGATTTTATTGTGGGGCAGGGGAAAGTGTCTTATTTTCTTCTTCAATTTTTGTTAGCTTTCTGATGTCTGACTCATGATGTTATTCATGAGTAAATGAATATTCATAATATTGACTGGTAATCATTTGAAATTTTAGTGCTTTGGGACTATTATTAGTAAAACTAGTGGTAAAAATTTCATTCATTCAAAGAATTTTACATCTTAAAATTCTTTTTTCATATGCTTATAATGGTTCAAAAGACAATAATTCTTCTACTCTGGGGTTTCCCAAAATTCACTTGGATTTTTTTAGGGGTGGCATTTTTTTAAGTTTATTTATTTATATTGAGAGAGAGAGAAGCAGGGAGGTGCAGAGAGAGAGAGAGGGAGAGAGAATCCCAAGCAGGCTCTGTGCTGACAATGAGATGCTGAAATTCACAAACCATGAGACCATAACCGGAGCTGGAATCAAGAGTTGGTGGCTTAACCAACTGAACCACCCAGACACCCTCAAAATTCATTTTTTAATCTTAGTGTATAGATATCAAAGTGGACACCAATACTTTTTGCTGTATTCTCTTTCTGTGTGATGTATAAAGTAGGATTTTAATGACTACAGGCAGCATAAATTATTCCAGTACTCAGCTTTCCTTTTAGGGTAGATTTATGTAAATTAGCTAGGATATATTTATCACGCTTCATTCAAAATTGCTAAAAGTAGTACATGCATTAGCTTTCCATAAAAGTCCTTTTCTAACTTAAAATGTTCTCTTCAAAATGTTTATGAATAATTTTCAAAGATTCTTCAGACAAGATGGTGAGATGATATATAAAAATTCGATGTCTTTGTAATGTGTTGAGGTCAATAACACAGAGAGTTCAATCTCTAATTCCTTTTTCAATTTAAAAATTCCAGTGAATGGATTTATTTTTAAATTTTCGCCCTAGTCTTTGGCCTTCCTATAAATTTCTTGTCAACGTATTTTGAATTATTTTATGAAAGTGACATCTTTAAATTTAATTATTCACTTACCATCATCTTTAAGTACTTTTTCTAAATTGCTCATTAATGTACTCAAATGAAAGAGCACATTTTAAAACATTAATTTAAAGAGAGTGTGAGCATGAGCATGAGTGGAGGTGGGGCAGAGAGAGAGAAAGAGAGAGAGAATACCGAGCAGGCTCTGCTTCTGATACAGGGCTTGAAATTAGGAACCCTGAGATCATGACCTGAGCCAAAATCAAGAGTCAGGCCCTTAACTGAGTAAGCCACCCAGGAGCCCCTAAAAGCATGAATTTTTATAAACAGCTATTAAAAACAAGACAATAGGCCCCAAACTGAGTTATTTATACTAAGCCCCATGTCACCAAAACAGACTTAAACTTTTGGCTCTCCTGGAAATGGAATCTGAAACGAGTCAATCAGAAATCACCTGGGGGTGCCTGGGTGGCTCAGTCAGTTGAGCATCCCGCTTTGGCTCAGGTCATGATCTCATGGTTCATAAGTTGGAGCCTCACATCAGGCTCTCTGCTGTCAGTGCAGGACCTACTTTCCATCCCGACCTCTCTCTGTCCCTCCCCCCTCAAAAATAAATAAACCCACTAAAAAGAAATCACCTGATCTGCACTAGTAAGGTAATCTACACGGGAGACCCCTGCCATCTCCTAAAAGAAAGTAGCTTTGCAATAAGCAATCTGATTCTTGCCGGTATAAATTCCTAGTGCCTGCTCCTTTATGAAAGCCTATAAAAGTCTTCCATTGTGCACAGCTCCTTGGTGCTCCTTTCTGTCTGCTAGACTGGATGCTGCCCAATTCAAATTTATCTCTGCTCAAATGAACTTTAAAAATAAAGTTTAATATGCCTCAGTTTAACTTTTAACACGACTGGAGATTTCAAAATGTCATTTTTCTTTTTAAGGTTTTGGAAAAGTCTCTATTATGTATTCTCAGGGGAATAAATGGAACTCTGATTTACATAAAGAGATAAATAGAATCTGTCTATATTTCATCCTAAACCTAGTAGAATTCATTCCTTAATGTCACTACTTCAGGATTTTGCCAGCTCTGGTTGCCCTCAGACCTGTTAAATAACAAAACTCAACCAAGTAAATTTGAAGATGTAAAGATGAAACAGTTGAAGATGAAACAACTCATGAATCAGACAGCACCCCACCTAGAAGGTAGAAAGGTGGTCCAAGGAGTTGCACAAAATGGAAGGTTTTCATAGATGGGGGGTAGTAGCTACAAGAAAGTAGCAAAGGAAAAGGATTATCCCAGAGGAAGCTGTTTGCTAGGAGGAAAAGCAAGGGATCTTACCATGCACATCGCCTCCTCTTTCTTTGGTGGATGGAGAGGACCCGGGTGACAGACTCATGGGCACTGATGGAAAGAAACATTTCCTGACTGAGGCCACATTTCTTTGGGAGGTTGAAATTGCATTTAGACTGGGTATGAAGCCCCTGTTTGGGAACTCTAAGTGACACCATTTGGGGCCTGTGATTTACTCTTTTTATTATTATTATTAACGACCTTTCCCGTTCAATCAGACTCTCAGTTTAAATGAGAGATGTGATCAAATTGTCAGGCGTCAGCGCTTCTCTCAGCTCCTGCCCTGCAGGGCGTAATTGCTGTTGCTCCTTTCTATGGTATGTACAGCTCTTAACATTTTTACTTAGCCTCTGTGGTATAGGTCATGGTTTCTAGTTCACATGCTTCAAGTTGGTTATTTTCCTCATTCCTTGGAAGTTCCAGTCTTACGGAGATCATGTACTTGGTGGTTTGGAGCTATAAACATATTTAAGGCTTATGAGAGCGTACAATGTGGCCGGGAAATTATCAGGATTACTACTGTAGCAAGATTCTCACACAGAGACTTGTGACACCGGGTGTTTTTTTCTTTTCAGAAAGCAACATTATTCATGCCGGCCCGGCCTCAGTTGGGTTTGTACCCAAAAAACTGAGCCCGAAGCACCAGACTGGGGTAGCCTTTTATGCATTTTCTACTTCTTTGTCTCCCGTATGTGGGTAACACATAGACATACAGTCTGACTGGATGGTTTCACGTTACAGAGTTGTGACGGATGTCATGTATGCACGTAGCCAGCTTGCCTCCCCTTATCTTGAGGGTTTTTCCTCACCACGTTCCTTATATTGGGGACCCTACCACACTACAAACAGGATAATTCCCAATATTTGGAGTGCACCTTACGAGCCATGGTTCCCAGTCGCTAAACCAATCAAAATCAAATACGCCAAAGAAAGACCCCGGGGAGGGAGTTCACTTTTTTTTAAGTCAAGCAGTTTTAACTTCCCCAGGAGGGTAAATCCAGGCATAGCAGGTGGTGTTGGACATCACACAGACAACTCCTTGATCAGCTAAAAGATAATCAAGAGCTATTCTATTATTAAGGACAATTCTAACCAGAGAGTCTAAGGATATTTTTAAACTACATATATAGATATTAATGTTTCTAAGGGGAGGGCACAGAGAGAGAGGAAGAGAGAATCCCAAGCAGGCTCCATGCTGTCAGCACAGAGTCCAATGTGGGGCTTGATCTCATGACCCTGGGATCATGACCTGAGCTGAAATCAAGAGTCAAATGCTTAACCAACTGAGTTACCCAGGGGCCCCGAGAGTCTAAAGATTTTTAATTGGCTGCTATTGCTTTAGCAGCAGGTTTTGTGAGGATTTTAAGAATTAAGAAGAAGTTTTGGATCAAAGCTTCATTTACATTTTCCCCTAACCAGGGAAGTAGGAACATGCCAGAAAGAAGTGTCCTTTTTAACTAAACAATGTGATTTTAGACAAGTGACCAATGAGGTTGTCACCAGCTAAACCCCAAGACCTGACCTTTCCTGCCCACCTGCTTATATTCACCAATCTTTGTCCCACATTCTTCCTCAAGCTCTTCTTGCCGCCTTATCTCTTAATGCAGGCAAGAGACCTGAGGCGCAGAGCATCTCGTGATAGAAACTGAAACTATCCCTTAAGCAATAACTGCCGTGGTCTGAAGCAGGGTTCAGCAGCCAACAGCCTAGAAAGAATTCTTGAGATGTTTTTGGTGCATAAAAGATGTTTCCATTATATAGCACAGGGACAGGGAGGTAAAAACAATGATAATTTCTAAAAGGATTTTCATATTTTAAAGAAGACTTACAGGATCTTGGAGGCCTGGCTATTGTCAAGCTAAGGTTGGTATTTTCCTCTAGCAAGGCATTAAGCCTGGGAGTTCCTGGAGCAAAGTCACACTCAGCTTGTCTCAAGTATTTGTCAGTGGGCTTTGGGTTATAGGGAAATTTAATTTTATCTACATTTCTTTCGCCTTTGTTCTCTACATCAGTCATAACTGCCGTGACAAGACCTCTAGCTGGCCTAGACCACCCAGACCAGTTCAAGCTCAACCCCCAACTCCCCTGGCAGATGGACCATGGAGTAAGCCATGGAGTGATGACAGTCACCTTTACCTCATTTTAATGTCAAAATCTCTGCCCGTGGAGGAGCATAAACCTCATCAACATAACATACAGTGTATGTAGAGGCATGTTTCCTTAAGGCACATGTTCATCCTGATGCCCACCTCTACATATAGGGATCCCCATGATCTCCTTATTTGCTGAAAATCAAGTTTACTATATGTGACAACTCCACCTGATGTAGTTTCTATCTGTGACTCACCAAAGAAGCGAATTCATGTTTGTTCAATCATAAGATGTCTTCTTTTGCTTGTGAAAAATTAGAGGCACAATTAGAATTTTTCCTAGCTTGAAAGAGAAGAGATTACCACCCCTCCCCTTAGCAATGACCTGGGAGATACAGCTGAGTGTGCCATCCTTTCGACCAAGTGCCAGAAAAGGACAGGAGAAGGAGAAAGGGTTTTATGCTTAAAGTGTGATGTCTTGATCCAGCATCTTGGGAGGAAGCAGTCTCTATCTCAATGTCAGCAACTTTTCCTCCTGGCCAATCTGATTTAGAGGGCTCTAGCATCTCTTCATTTTGTAGCAGCATGAGAGGGCAGGAGCACTTGGTAAAGTCCTTTTAACGGCATGAGGGCTGTTTTCCTCTGATGATGTTTTAGAACACCAAATTACGAGGTTCTAGACTGTGACAAACAGATTTCTTTGAATTAGGATCCAAGAAGGCTTCTTAACCTGCTGATGACAGTCTTGAGCATAAAAACATTAGAGACTTAGAGTAGCTGATCATACTAGCATAAAACAACTGCGATCAGTAGAAGGTTATATATTATACAATTTCTAGAATTCTGTAAGGTTTTGTTAAGGCTCCTATGATTTGTCCAGTCAAGTGGGTGTCTTGATCCCTGGAGATAGTGGAAAGTATACCCCAGGTGAGAATGATTATTTTTTAACAGTTTCATTTTGTTTTGTTTTGTTGCATTATTATGAGGGCATCAGCCTTGTAGCAAGGAAAGATTTTAACCCATCCAGAAAACACATATATTACAAGTACATATTGATACTTCCTACTAAGTGGCAGCTTAATAAAATCCAGTTGCAAATGTTAAAGTTTTCTTTTTGCTTTTTTAAGTTTTTATTTATTTTTAAGAGACAGAGATAGAGCACGAGCAGGGGAGGGGCAGAGAGAGACAGAGACAAAGAATCCAAAGCAGGCTTCAGGCGATCAGCACAGAGCCCAACTCAGGGCTCAAAGTCACAAACCACGAGATCAGGACCTGAGCCAAAGTCGGATGCTTAATCAACTGAACCACCCAGGTGCCCTAACAGGTGTTAAAGTTTTATAGAAGTCTCTACACTAATGTCTATTTATAATCTGAGTCATTTTAAATATATTATAGTGGGTGAATAAATGCAAAAACCAAAACCTGGGGTTTGTGAAGGAGCCAGGAAGAAGCAACCAGCTGTTTGGGCTTCCCATAGTCCTGTTTGTTGAATTTATAACCACTATGTGTTTATTTTAGTACTATTTTTTTTTTCAGACACAGACTGTTGCCATATCACAAAGACATTAAGGTGGCAAAAGTATGACATTGAGGGACCATTTTTACAGCAGATGGACTTTATCTACATGTGCCACAATCTTACAAATATAATTTAAAAACATTTTTTAATGTTTATTTATTTTTGAGAGAGAGAGAGACAGAGTGCAAACAGGGGAGGGGCAGAGAGAGAGGGAGACACAGAATTCGAAGCAGGCTTCAGGCTCTGAGCTGTCAGCACAGAGCCCGACACAGGGCTCGTACCCCCGAACTGCGAGATCATGACCTGAGCCCTCAGATGCTCAACCAACTGAGGCACCCAGTGTCCCTCTTACAAATATAATTTAAAGAAGGCTTAGTACTATTTGACAAAATTTTCTATGTAATTTACATAGTACATAAGCCTAATTAGTTTTACAACTATTGGAATATTTCAGGTCAAAAAGACTTCTTTGAAGAATTTGGTTTTGGGAGTTTGTCAAACATGTCCAAAAAATGTTATCTAAACAGAATCATGGATCATTATGAAATTTGATACTTAAAAAGTAAGGAAACTTACACCACCTTATCAAAAGCAGACTAAAAGTCCAAAAACCTTTGTTCTTTTAGCAGAGAGAAGACCAAATTTTAACTTTGCGCCAGCTTAATTTTTATATTAAAACTTTTTATTTTTAATAAATTTATTTTAATCATAGATTAACCACATATTAAAATTTATTGAAGGCTCTTTTTATAAACCTCTAATTTTTTCCTATATTCTGATTTTGTCCTATTGTTACCAAAACTCAAGTTTTTGACTGCTTAACACTCAAAAGTCAATACTTGAGAGACAAAAGCTGGAAACCTAGAAAGATGGGGGACTAATGTCAAAGGCCATCTCCAAAGTCCTGGACCAAGCAGGGCTTTTTACATTATTTATTTTTTATTTATTTAAAAATTTTTAATGTTTATTATTTATTTTTGAGAGACACAGAGAGACAGCATGAGTGGGGGAGGGGCAGAGAGAAAGGGAGACCCAGACTGGAAGCCGGCTCTAGGCTCTGAGCTGTCAGCACAGAGCCTGATGTGGGGCTCGAATCCATGAACCTTGAGATCATGACCTGAGCCGAAGTCGTAACTGACTGAACCACCCAGGCACCCCAAAGTGGGGTTTTATATAAAGGGAAGGTATGGGAAGAGGTGAGGGTCAACATGTAGGGGAAACACTTTCAATATGATGTCAAGCAGACTTGCTGGCATTACATTATGGTTTCATTTTAAACCAAACTCACTTTAGGATAAAATAGCAATTATTATTTTATTAATAAGTAGTATGTATTATTAATAAATGAATAATAATTAATAAATAATAAAAATTATTGTTGGTGTTGTTACTGAATACATATCTCATTTTCCTGGGACAGGGAAATGTTTATCTTATTATTTGTCGTAGTTTTAGTTACATATTAGAATTTTTAGCCCTTAGAAACTTGGTGTCTAGTTGCAGGGCCAAGGGCATGTTGCCTTTACATGGGCCACTTCGGAGTGAACATTATTTTGAGTTAAAAGCAATTAAAATCCAAGAGATTCAAGAAAAGCTCTTTATAACCCCCTCGACTGCCTGCTTGTGCTACAAAGAGAGCTATTAACAGACTCCTCTTTACCTAATTAACTTATCTACATAGTAGGGCAAACTTTGTTTTCCAAAGGTCTTTCTCCCTTTGTATCTTCAGATTCCTTTTCCTTCACTTAGCTCATATAAGCATCATCCTGTCTCACTGTCTTTGAAGTTTCCATGTCTGTGTAGATTCCCTGTACATATACTATTAAATTTGATTTTCTCCTATTTATCTGTCACATGTCAATTTGATTTTTTAAAGTTTATTTTTTAGAAGAGGGGAGGGGCAGAGAGAGAAGGAGACACAGAATCTGAAGCAGGCTCCAGGCTCTGAGCTGTCAGCACAGAGCCCCATGCGGGGCTCAAACTTGCAAACTGTGAGATCATGACCTGAACCAAAGTCAGATGCTTAATCAACTGAGCCACCCAGGTGCGCCCACCTGTCAATTTGATTCTAAGTCCAGATAGAAGGACCTTGAAGGGTAAAGAAAATTCTTCCTCCCTGACATAGTGAAAACTAAGTAAGCATTTATAAACTGTCATGTCATTTTTACATTTACAAATTAATGAATATCTTAAATTTTTAGAAGTATATGTCCTTTTAATATATTAATTTATTTTTATGTAACAGCATATCCAGATAATTTTAGTTTCTATTTAATAAGAAGGCAAAAGCAGATAAATCTATGGTTAGTAATTAGTGTCTAGTATTTTGTCTTTAAGATTTTAAGTCACAAAAAAATTGGGGGAAACTATTGCTGGGGAGGGCCCTTGACCCCTTATTGAAAACGTTATTTTTAATCTACTTGTTTTTAACAATTATATTTAAATTACTTACTTACAAAAACTTTATGAAACATTAGACAAGGCTGCCATTATTTTAAGCCATACTTTTTTGTTGATAGATCTTATAAGAGATAACAAAATTACTTGGCTAGTAAACTCATATAGATAAAAGTTTTATATTTAATCTTGATAACTCTAAGGACATGCTTATTTTAATTAACCATCAATCCCAAACTAATTTTTATATCAAATAAAAATTTTTAGATCACATGGACTTGAAAAGCACTTCGGTTAGTTTTTATCTTTTTGAATGCCCAATCCTTACAGGCATGTGTCTTTAAACCAAACAAATATAACCCATTTATAAGTTAGTTTTAGCAGTATCATCCGGAGGTAGAAACTCAGTTACAACGCATATATAGACACATGTGAACGTGTAAGATAGACATAGACCTTGACCTTATAGCTTCTGTTTGAAAATTCTGCCATGAAATAGATATAAAATTTACTAGTTATACAGATTGAATCTGAATTTTTGGGGGGGTTATTTGGCTTTTTGGTGGATGAAATAAGTTAAGGTTATTGGTCTAGATGGCTAAAGCTTTTTAAAAGTTTATTTATGCCCTTTCGTGGATGATGGCAAGAGTGGAGAGTGGGCCATGAAGGCCTCAGGCACACTGGGGGGTACAAGGTGCTGGTGAGGCACTGCTCGCCAACCCCGAATGCAGCCCTCCACACCTTTATCACATGCAAATCTTTGCACCTTAGTCATGTTGTCGCCAAGTTCCACTTCTGGTACTTTTATACTTTTACTACAGGGTTGTTGAGCATGACGGTCAAGAAAGAATTCTTGAGAAATTTTTTGGTGCAATGGAAGGGGAGAGTAAAAGAGAAATTAGGGTCTTTGTCCCTCCTTCCTCTCTGACTTAGGAAGCAATCTGAGTAGTGACTGGCTCCCTTAGCTGGCCCTAGTTTCCCACTGGACAGTCCTACCATGATTTCAACTTTATCAGGGATGTCAGTCACGGCCCAGTTACAGGAGAGAGAACCTACACAGTAATAGGAATGGGGGAAGTTTAGTATAAAAAATTATTCACTATAACAGACATTGGAGTAATACAGGATTGGCCAGTAAGAAATAAAGGGAACTCTAAAGAATCTAAAAATAGCAGATATAAGGAACATTCACAACCTTGGAGCTGAGATAGAGAATCCAAGTACAGACCTTCCCAACCTCACAAAAACAACGATCTAGATCTTACTGGAGACAGAACTGTCAAGACTCACTGGGTGGTGGAGAGGTCTGCCAAGGTGCCATGGCAGCAGAACTTACTGAGGTACCAAGGGAAGCCAGCTACAGGCAAATGGCTCACCTTGTAACTCACTGCAAAGCCACTCTAGGGAATGCTAGGAGAAACTGCCTGCAGGAGGGGGTGGGGTCCCATGTGTACTGACTAGGGGACACAGCAGAGGCTGCACACCACACACACCACGCAGGCTGCAGAAGGCACTGCAGAGGCATAACTGTCGGAGCACTGGTAAGAGCAGCACCTGGGAATCAGGAAAAGGCGGGGGGGGGGGGGGGGGGGGGGGGGGGGGGGGGTGGAGGGCCAAACTCATCCTGAAATGTCTTTCCAGTGCCTCCTACTGACAAAGCTTAATATTATGCCAACTGACAAAGGAGAAATACTTAGATGGAGCAATATTTATACTGCTGCATAATGTATTAGCACAAAGTCAGTAACTTATACAATATGAATTTATCATCTTACTCCTGTGAATTAGGAATCTGCTGCATTTTGTCTGGGTCCTCTGCTTAGGATCTCACAAGCCTGAAATCCAGGTTTCAGCTGCTGCTGCTTCATTTGGAGGCTCAGTGAGGGAATGGTCCACTTCCAAGTTCATTGACATTGCTAGTAGAATCCAGTTCCTAGCAGATGGAGGACTCGAGTCTCTGTTTTCTCTTTGGCTGTTGACTGGAGACCACCCTCAACAACTAGAGGCCACTAGTGGCCCCCTTCATAGGACCTCTTTAACTTTGAATCTCTTGTTTTAGAGATAGAGTCCCTTTTTAGGGACCACCTTGGTGCCATGTCCACCCAGGAAAATCACCCTTTTGGTTAACTCAGTCACCTGATTTGAGACATCAACTACATTTGCAGAAGTCCTTTACCTTTGTCATCTGGTGTAATCCAATCATGAGTGTGAAATCCATCACAATCACAGTCCTACCCACACTTAAGAGGAAGGGATTATACAGTATGTATACCAGTGAGGTAGAAATCTTGGGTGCCATCTTAGAATTATAGGCAATGAAGGGTAAATGTGGAGTGGAATAACCCTACCTCCAGGGTTCCAGAAATATCACCTCCTCTCCAGCCAAGAAGAAAGCAACTGTCAGCCATTGCTAATCTATGAGTTGTCCCACTGCCCCGTTGATTTTTTTGTTTGCTTCCTTGTCCATATGTTATGACTCCCTGTACTAAATTTTTTGTTTCAAATACTCAGAATAGGGTTGTTGTTTTTTTCTCTAGTTAGACTTTTATTAAGACAAGGTTTTGCTGGTGTCTTTTCATTCGGGCAACTTTGGGTAAAACCATAAAAGTGGCAAAGTTTATAAATGGAACTGGGGTCTGGATTACCTGCTTATGCAGTTAATTTGTGCCTTTTGACCTGCTCGTACCCAGTTCAGATGCACCACTCCCAGATTACAATGGTTGGTTATTAGGTTCGTTTGGTTTTATGACTTCGTGGGTCTTCCAGAACCCAGCTCATAGCAGTTCTGGCCATATTGATACACGAAGTTGCATAACCAGAAGCTGCATTTCTTTTTTTTTTTTTTTTTTTAACGTTTATTTATTTTTGAGAGAGAGAGAGACACACAGAGTGCGAGCAGCGGAGGGGCAGAGAGAGAGGAAGCTACAGAATCAGAAGCAGGCTCCAGGCTCTGAGCTGTCAGCACAGAGCCTGATGCAGGGCTCAAACCCACAAACCATGAGATCATGACCTGAGTTGAAGTCGGCCACTTAACCAACTGAGCCACCCAGGTGCCCCGAGATGCTCCATTTCTATCAAGTCTCAGTAGCATAATAGGAGCTGGTTTTCAAAACTGTTTTAGGTTTTGTGCAGACTGTGGACCTTGTTCCAGAACCCAGAGTCTACATGGTAATATTTCTATTGGGATTTGCCATAAACTGCACAAGGCAGTCTTTCCTACCATCAATACCTCCAACACTGGGGTGCCTGCATAGTTCAGTCAGTTGAGAGTCTGACTCGGTTTCAGCTCATGTCATGATCTCACTGTTTTATGAGTTCAAGCCCCATATCAGGCTCTGCACTGGCAGTGTGGAGTCAGCTTGAGATTCTTTCTCTCTCTCTCTCTCTGCCTCTCCCTTGCTCACACACTCTCTCTCAAAATAAATAAATAAACTTAAAAAAAATTAGTGTGCCTGGATGGCTCAGTCGGTTAAGCATTGGACTTCAGCTCAGGTCATGATCTCACAGTTCGAGAGTTCAAAACCTGCATCAGGTGAGTTGGAGTCCCACATCAGGTGAGCTTGTGCCCCGCTTCAGATGAACGTGAGCCCCGCATTGGGTGAGCCCCGTTTCTCTCTCCCTCTCTCACGCTCTCTCTCTCTTTGTGTTCACTTGTGGCCCTTGTTCACTTGTGGCCTCTCTCTCAATATAAATACATACATACATACTTCCAACAGCATAAAATCTTCTAGAATTTAAGTTCCAGGCAATGGTGCTGCTTATTCCATCAGCTCCAGGAAGCCTTCCATGTTACTCAGTAAGTGGGTTGGAATGTGGAATATGCTGTCTCCAGAACCCAAAGAAATCTATGAGGTGCTGTGCTTCCTTTTTAGTGGTGCGAGGTACAGTTGTCAGGGGTGAGACTGTGTCTATGTTGTGTGAGTGGAGGTCTCAGTCCTGGGACTCCCCATAAGAAGATTTTCATGGGGATCCATGCTCAGAATACAGTCAGAAGGAAAGTAGCAAGCAGATGCAGTTTATTAAAGTGAAAGTATACTCTCAAGGTGGGAGAGTGGACAGACCCTAGGTTGTTTTCTAATTGGATATTATTGGGTATCTCTGGGCTCGGAGGAACTGTGAGATACAGGGGTGGTCTCTAATGGAGTCTGCTTCCGATCACTGGAGACACTCCTCTCACAAGTTGGGAGGGGGAGTTTTTGACCCTACAAGGTTTGTACCAGAACTGTAATGGTAGCCTGGTAAAAGGGTGGGGCTCAATGGGGTGGGGAGCCTGTGCCCACAATGCAAATGCATTATAATGAACCTAGTGGTTACCCTAGGGCAAAGGTGGAAGAGAAGAGTGCATGTTCTGCACCTGTGCCTCTTGATCTGTGAGGCCCAACGTCTTAAAAGCCACAAGATCAAGATGTTGAGCTCCTAGGCTTTTAATGTGTAACTTTTTTTTTTTTTTAATCACCTTCCTCGCCTCCAGCTCACTGTCTCTATCACTCTCCTTCAAAGACTTGGGACTCTGCCCTCAGGGCATTCCTTCATTGCTCTAGTCTAACTTCTATCTGACACAATTACAACAAGGTGACCTTTACTTTAGAAGAGAATGTCCTGACCTACCCAGACCACTGGATCTCTAAAAACTTTACTGATGTTTTGGCCATTGAATCTTCATAGGGCTTTATCTCCCGCTGACTGGAGCACAGGTGTCTTCCCAAGTTTGCCAACGTACAACTCCTCTTTTTTATTTTTTTAAGTTTTTTTTTTAATGTTTTATTTATTTTTGAGAGAGTGAGAGCAACAGTGTGAGCAGAGGAGGGTCAGAGAGAGAGGGAGACACAGAATCTGAAGACAGGCTCCAGGCTCTGAGCTGTCAGCACAGAGCCTAACGCGGGGCTGGAACCCACGAACCATGAGATCATGACCTGAGCCAAAGTCGGACGTTCAACCGAGTCACCAAGGTGCCCCAACATACAACTCATCTAGTCTAATGAAATCATTCGTAAATATAATAGACCAATGTGTTATTCTGCATTTCCAGGTGGTCCAGGACCTTTTGTGCTATATTATGGCTGAGGATGAAAAGTTAGCATGGCTCTAGGACAACAACATAAATGTGTACTGCTGTGTCCATCCCACAGGAATACAAACTGCTTATTTTCTTTTCTTACCAGGATGGCAAAGATACAGTCATCATATCAGAAGTCTGTGCCTGAGACCATATTAATCTCCTCCGGCAAGGACTTTAGCAGACTTCACCCACTGAGCTCTGGATCTGAAAGCTGACTCTGATATGGAAACTGGGCAAGGAATCTTGACTTTTTTAGGGGTAGCTGCTCTCAGCCTCCTGATCATCCATTCTTGATTTCTTATTTTACAGATTCAGTAATACTCAGCCTATGGGCTGTCCATTCATCATGATCCTAGACACACATCTCTTTTGGGGGAGAGCTTTGTTTGTTTTTTTTTTATTTAAGTATTCTCTACACCCAACATGGGGCTCAAACTCATGACCCCAAGATCAAGAGTCCTATGCTCTTCTGACTCAGCCAGCCTGGTACCCCTAGACACACATCTCCTGACCATCTTCATAACTCCTTCATAACCCCACGCTTTTTTCTTATGATAACTGTCCCCACTTTGCTCCTGACGGTTTTAGTCCTAACACTCACCCTCTGTTACTTTAGGATCCTATCATCTCCGTGGCTCTCACATAGCTCAGTCGTATAAAGACAGGGCTTACTGCTGAAGCCCTGGCCTGCAGAAGGTAGTCACCATGGACTTTCTCAAGGATCCTGGTGCCCTTTTACCAGCACATTTCTTATCACTTTAGTAAATAGAATATCATCTGGATTCTTCTGCAGAAGATAGTCAGCAAGTGGGTTTTTCAGACTCATATAATATATCCACTTTAAAGTACACATTTCTCTGAGGTTTTTAATCCTCTACTGTCTTCCAAAGTGGTCTGAGTTTTCTATTTCACTTTTTCAACACTTTCTCAAAACCCATTCCTGTAGCAAATTAATACTATTCTGCTATGGAGAATGGTCTCATAGCCATAAATTCTTCTTTATCCAATATTATACCTTCCCTCCATTAATCTAACATCATTAGGATCCAGTCCCCCTTCATTCTCCCAGCTCCTGCCAATATATGTTGACTAGACCCTGCAGCTCCTTTAGCTATGGTCTGCTTCCTCCCTTAGCAGCTATGGAATGTACGAGGTTATATTGTTACTTGACCCTAGTCATTAGTCTGATGGCCAGGGGGTGAGATGGGGGTTGATTGTGGGGAGCAAGTACATGCTGTATAACAAGGTGAAGGCCTCTACATCCTCTTCAAGTAAAGGAGGATAAGTGGCCTTTAACTGGAAGGAATGGGTTACTGCTTCAGGCCCAGGGGAACCAGGGGATTCCAAGGATTCCATATTTTCAACTTCATCAACCGAGATAAGATATCCCCATCTCAAGTTTCAGGGTCCCACTTCTTCCCATTCAAGACCCTAACCTTGGTGTAACAGACTTGGCATGGCTGAGAATTCACTATGGAGTTGTGCTACTATTTATAAAGTCTTGGACCCGATCTTCAACTTTTGCTTCCATCTGGCTGCAGGATTTGAGAGTCTGCTTATATGATGCCAAGAAGGTCCTCTGGCTTTCATACATCATTTTGAATTGGAAGTTAACTGCTCTCAATATTTTGTTGGGTTTTTTCTTCAATACTTCAGTAGCATACAGAAAGAGCCATTAAATTCCATAGTCCTTATAATTACTATTTCTCCCAAACATCTCAAAGAACTGAGTTATTACACCTTGCATCCCTTCTACTAGAGCCCTATCCCAGTTTGACACCAGTGAAAGTTTTAAATAACTTTCTTTAAATGTTTATTTATTGTTTTTGAGAGACAGAGAGAGAGCACAAGTGGAGAAGGGCAGAGAGAGGGGGAGACACAGAATCTGAAACAGGCTCCAGGCTCCTAGCTGTCAGTACAGAGCCCGATGCAAGGTTTGAACCCACAAACAATGAGATCATGATGCCTAACTGGCAGAGCCACCCAGGTACCACTACCACCAATGAAAGTTTTAGTAACGACACAGCTGCAGCATGCCAGGCACTACCCGAACTTCACCTACTGCCAATGATGGATCCTCATTGCTAAAGTGGGCTTCATTGCTAGGACAGCTTGGCCACCAACTTTCCTACCTGGGACTGCCTAGGAAATAGATTCTGATTAGAG
>PJEM01019128.1:0-10432 GCA_004023845.1 Helogale parvula
GTGCATCAGAGGACACTATCAGCAAAGTGAAGAACAACGGTTGGGTGGGAAGAAATATTTACCCACCACATATCCGATGAGGACATTTTATCTAAAATATGTCAGGAACTCATAAAAACCCAGCCACAAAGAAACCCAATTAGAAAATGGACAAAGGACATGAAGAGACATTTCTCCATAGAAGGTCTACTGATGGCCAACAAGTACATGAAAAATGCTCGCCGTCATTCGTTACGGAAATGCAAAACCACAAGGACAGATGACTTTACACTTGGCCGAACTAGAGTAATAATAGTAATGGAACATGACCAGTGTTGGTGGTCGCATAGAGACATTGGAACCCTTGCACAGAGCCAGTGGACATGTAAGATGGCGCAGCGTCTGTGGAAAATAGTTGAGCAGTTCCTCAAAAAGTTGAACACATAACTCCACATGACTCATCAAGTCCCCTCCTAGAAATAACACCCAACAAAACTGGGAACATAGGAAAACAAAAATGTGTACATATGTTCACACACAGCCCCACAATGCACAATAGACAAAGGTAGAAACAGCCCAGATTGGGGCGCAGGGGTGGCTCAGTCGGTTAAGTGTCCAACTTTGGCTCAGGTCATGATCTCATGGTTCGTGGGTTTGAGCCCTGCATCAGGCTCTGCTCACCGCTCAGAGCCTGGAGTCTGTTTCAGATTCTGTCTCTCTCTCTCTCTGTCCCTCCACCACTCACACTTTGTGTCCAACTCTCAAAAATAAATAAACATTAAAAAAAAAAAAAGAAACGACGCAGGTGTCTATCGACTGGTGAATGGATAAATAAAATGTGATAGAACCACACGGTGGAATATTACTCGGCCATGGAAGGAGTGACATAGCGGCACCCACTACAACATGGATGAACCTTGAAGACATTACGGTATGTGAATGAAGCTAGACACAAAAGGTCACATATGGTATGAGTCCATGAATATGAAATGTCCAGTGGAGGCAAGTCTGTAGAGACAGGAAGGAGACTAGTGGATGCCAAGGGCAGGGAGAGGGGAGCTTGGGGGAGGGTTGCGGGTGACCCCCTTCATTGGCTACAGGGTTTCCTTCTGGGGGATGAAAATATTTTGGACGTAGACAGTGGTGGTGTTTGCACAACACGGTGAACATACTAAATGTCATCGAACAATACACTTTAAAATGGAGGCTTTTATCTCAACCAAAACAAAACAGAAGTGGGGTGGATCCGGCCGCGGTGTCTGGCTGCCGCTCTTCTCGTCCCGCCCCGCACGTGTGCACCCCTCAGTCCGGGTCTTTCGTGTTTCCCACGGAGCAGGGACCCAGTTGATTGGGGGAGGGGGGAGCACCATGGTCTTTGTCCCCCTCTGCCCTTCCCTGCGGGCGGCACAGGGGACCCCTCACATTGTGAGCTCCCCCTCTCTCCGAGAGCCCCCCTCACAATTCGGCCAGAACTGTCGCTTCAGGTGACAACAGCTTCTGCCAAAGGTGTGTGAATATTTATGACTGCTTTATGTTTACCATGTCAGCAGCGCTGTTTGCATTCGTGCTGATAATAAAAACTCAATTTATAATAAAAACAAGCATTTTGTTGCGGAATCGGGTTTTAAGGCTCCTATAAAGACTTTGCAGAGATTTATTTGAGTCTAGTAAATGTCTTGCCCCAGGGTGAGACTTCAGAGCCTTCAAACAGTTCATTTTGAAGGATTTGGTTATTAGAAAACTTTTATAGTCTCTTTAATTTAATGGGAGAAGAATTACAAACGGAATGGCCTCCAACAACAATGGAGACTCCGTATCTGCAATGTCTTGCCGTCCTGAATGGCGGAGTGGAGAGCACAAAACCGCGGGAGTTAGGAGACTTGGATCCTGGGCTACTCAAATGTTAAGTAACTTACATTTTTTTAAAAGTTTTTATGTATTTATTTTTCTTCTATTTAAAAAATTTTTTGACATTTATTTACTTATTTTTGAGAGGCAGAGAGAGATAGAGTGCAAGAGGGGGAGGGGCAGAAAGCGAGGGAGACACAGAATCTGAAGCAGGTTCCAGGCTCCGAGCTGTCAGCCAGAGCCCAACATGGGCTCAGGAACTGTGAGATCATGACCTGAGCCGAAGTCGGTCACTCAACCAACTGAGCCATGCCCCAGTTTCTTATTCTTTTTTAAATGTTTATTTATTTTTGAGAGAGAGAGAGAGCGAGAGAGCACATGCTGTCAGCATAGAGCCTGACACAGGGCTCGAGGTCATGACCTGACCATGATCACGAACTCTGAGATCATGACCTGGCCCGAAGTTAGAAGCTCAACCAACTGAGCAACCCAGGTGCCCCTATTTATTTATTCTGAGAAATTGAAAGTATGAGCAGGGGAGAGGCAGAGAGATTGAGAGAGAGAGAGAGAGAGAGAGAGAGAGAGAGAATCCCAAGCAGGCTCCGCACTGTCAGCACAGAACCTGATGTGGGGCTCAAATTCACAGACTGCGAGATCATAATCTGAGTTGGAGTCAGACACTTAAACTGATTGAGTCACCCAGGCAAGGTAAATAAGTTTAGACAAATCCTTTCTCCTGTTTGGGCCTCAGTCTTTTCTTCTGAGCAGTCTGAGGGTTGAAATTTTACATAATAAGAAACTTTGACCCCATACTCCCTCACTAAGGGGGAAAAAGGTTCAACAAAAGCAGGGGCGCCTGGGTGGCTCAGTCAGTTAAGCGTCCAACTTCGGCTCAGGTCACGATCTCACGGTTTGTGGGTCCGAGCCCTGCGTCGGGCTCTGTGCTGACAGTTCAGAGCCTGCAGCCTGCTTCGGATTCTGTGTCTCCCTCTCTCCTTCCCCCTTCCCTCACTCACACTCTGTCTCCCTCCCTCTCAAAAATAAATAAACCTTTAAAAAATTAAAAGATAATTCAATAAAAACAGAAAGTTACATGTCTAAAACGTTTCAACATGGTGTTATCTATAGAAGCGAAAGGCAAAAGTGAAAAAAACAACCCACAAACTGGAAGGAGCCGATTAAATTACGGGACCGTTTACGACAGAACCACAAACGGACACGGAAAATGCTGACTGGTGCGTATAGCCGCCTCCCAACGCCACGAAGACCAGGATGATTCTCATTAAGAGAAGGCAGTGGTTATCTCCTGATGGTGAGATCATGGTTGATTTTTGTTTTCTCCTTTATGCTTGTACGTATTTTTCGACTTTTCTCTAATGAACACATATTACCTTTTATACTTACAAAAAAACAAATATCATTGAAACAGCAATTTATTTTATAAAGAATGGCAACAAAGAAGAAAATGCTTTAGTTACAATGTGAAACGAGAAGGCGGTAGAACATGAAATGAATATTCAGATTGCAACTAGGGTGAAAGCAGTAACAAACCAAATCTTTGAAAACCACTTTGCCTAATTATGGATATGTCTAATTAACAGTTCCCTGAAACGGCCTTCCCCTGCCTTTAGGTGCTTTGTCTCTGTTCAGTTATCATTGTCTTTTTCATTAAGAAATCATTTTTAATGTTTTATTTATTTATTTATTTTAATGTTTTTATTTATTTTTGAGACAGAGAGAGACAGAACATGAGCGGGGGAGGGGCAGAGAGAGAGGGAGACACAGAATCCGAAGCAGGCTCCAGGCTCTGAGCTGTCAGCATAGAGCCCAATGCGGGGCTCGAACCCACAAACTATGGGATCATGACCTGAGCTGAAGTCGGAGGCTTAGCCAACTGAGCCACCCAGGTGCCCCTGTTTTATTTGTTTTTTGAGAGAGAGAGAGAGACAGAGTATGAGTGGGGAAGGGGCAGAGAGAGAGGGAAACACAGAATTCAAAGAAGGCTCCAAGCTCTGAGCTGACGCGGGGCTTGAACTCATGAACTGTGAGATCATGACCTGAGCCAAAGTCAGACACTTAACTGACTGAGCCACCCAGATGCCCTTTCATTTTATCATTTTTTGACATATTAAGTATTTGTTATTCAATTGTCTGAGGCGCCTGATAATTTCTTATGTCAGAGAAGTTATTTTAAACATTTTTACTATCCCTTGATTATGGGATTCTTTCTATTCTTGTAGGGTAGTTCGTTCCCTTTTAATCTACTTTTGAATCATTTAAGGACTTGTTAAGCTGTTTGTTAAAAGTCCTTTCTTCAAAATTTAATATTCCTAACATGCTTTTCAGTGGTACCCAAGACAGTAAGTACAATCAATTGTCAAACCTCCTCGGTCTTTCGGTCTTGATATTCTGTCACCAAAGTTATGGGGTCATACAAGACATGATAAATGTCCTGAAAGGTAAAAATATCATTAATGAAATGCTGATGATTCAATCAGTATGAAATGTTAAAAAGATAGCAAGAAAGAATAAGATACTCAATGGATTTAACCCAGGGTCACAGTGTAGATGAATTCATCTTAGGGAACTGACTGTAGGTGAATTGACTTAAAACCTGTGGAAATGGAAGGGAAAGTGCAAAATAATAATAATTAATAATTAATAATAACAGCAGTAACAATAATGATGCACTAGGGTGGGGCTTATTTTGGTGTTTTTATTCAAAATTCTCTCTCTTTTTCAAAAGATTTTATTTTTAAGTAATCTCTATGCCCAATGTGGGGCTCAAACTCACAACCCCAAGGTCAAGAGTCCCACTCTCCTTTTGATTTTGGCTCAGGCCATGATCTCATGGGTGTTAGATTGAGCCCCTCATTGGGTTCAGCACAGAGCCTGCTTGGGATTCTCTCTCTCCCTCTCTTTCTCTTCCCCTCCCCCACTCATGTTCTCTCTCTCTCTCTCTCTCTAAAAATAAAGATAAACTTAAAATAAAAAGTCAGGTGCTCAACTGACTGAGCCACCCAGGCACCCATGTCCACGCTGCTTTCTAATGAGAAGGCATCCTGGTCCCTGGGGGGTCCTTGGTAACTTGGCTGAGTGGGGTGATGGGTATGGGTGTTAGGAGGGGCTGCAACAAAGCTAGAGTGCCCTGCATGAGAAAGGGAAAGGGGGGTAAGGAGCACGGGAACTGGGGGGCACCTGGCTCAGGTCGTGATCTTACGATCTCCCAGTTCCTGAGTTTGAGCCCCACATCGGGCTCGCTGCTGTCAGACTCAGTGCAGAGCCCGATTCAGATCCTCTGTCCCTCTCTCTCTCTGCCCCACCCCTGCTTGCTTTCTCTCTCTCAAAAAGTAAAAACACTTAAAGAGAAAAAAAGAGGAAAGGAGTCAGGGAACTCGAGTCAGATGCTGAGAAAATGTAGTGGGAGGGAAAGCGTCCAGGGAAGTACCACTCCTTCCTGGTTTACCGTGGTGCTGAAGCAGGACTTGGCTGGGGGTGTCTAATGGGCATTTGTTAACCTGTTGGTGCTGTAGCATGCAGTGAGCCCCGTCTCTGTTTCTCCTCTGGAATCACCAGCAACATCTACTTAGCTCACAAATCCTTTGGAATGAGTGGAATTCTTAATGATAGACCCAGGTCTTACTTGGCGATGGGCTCAGTGCAGACATCACTGCTTCCCATAAGAGGAGGCGACATCTGGCTGCAGCTGACCATTTCAGCCTCTGTGTGTGAATATGCCCAGAAAGAAGGAGAGAAAGAAGATGAGAGGAAAAAAGAAAGGAAAGAAAGAAAGAACTGCATGAGAACTTTATAATGTACATGCTGGTTCAAAATTGAAATCATTACATTTAATTAAGCTAACATTTAACAACAGAGAAGGAAATAGAATTGGACTTCAAATAAGTATTTCTGCAAAAAAGCAGTAGTGGTGGCAGAAGATTCATCTAAAGTTAAGGGGAGTGAGGTGTGCCTCGGTGGCTCAGTTGGTTAAGCGTCCGACTTCAGCTCAGGTCATGATCTCACAGTTCGTGAGTTCGAGCCCCGTGTCAGACTCTGTGCTGACAGCGCTGAGCCTGGAGCCTGCTTCAGATTCTATGTCTCCCTCTCTCTCTGCCCCTCCCCTGCTCATGCTCTGTCTCAAAAATAAGTAAACTATAAAAAAATTTTTTTTAAGTTAAGAGGGATGAGAGGTAGGAAAAACTTTCATTGGTCAGAACCATCGTGAGTTTCTTTTAACGAAATCTGATGGTCTCTGGTGTTCATGTCAATTTACTCAGTTTATACTTATCTGATCCCCAGTTTTTGGACTTTTTTACAGCTTAAAAATTTTTTATTCCTTTTCTTCGTTTCTTTCTTTTTCTTCCTTCCTACCTTCTGTGCCTCTAATAAAGTTTTCTGTATCTCTTCTTCCTTTTTAACGTGGTTGGATTAGGAAGCTGAGATTTTATTTATATTCCTGGAGTGGCTATTTTTAAATTAGAGTGTAAATTTAATGAACTAATTACTACAATCTGAAGTTGCTCAGTGTGTCTGCTCGCCTGTGGAACAAGTTCAGGATGTTGGCACACTTTTTCCACATTCATGAACCAACCTTCCTTGTTGCCATAGGAACAAGGGCGCCAGCATCTTGCAATTGGTCAATGAAGTCTGGGGCGTTAGTTTCACTTCGGTCGGAGTACCGGAAATGGCATGATGGTTATTAGCGGTCAATAATTAAATTTGCTAGCATACTTTATCAATTCCTATGTTCATCATTTTCTTTGCATTCTCCTCTTCGACTTCACGCTTCTTGATGCACAGGTCAGTGGGTAGCAAAGTGTACGTCTGGGGAAGGCATTTGTGTTTTGCCCTCCCTCTGGCATGACCGCTCAGCCCAGGAGACAAATCTGGGTTGGTGGCTATCTTCAGCGCTGTGCGAGCCACGAGCCAGGGCAAATAAAGAGCCTTTTAAGTGGGGGTTTTCAGGCCACCATCAAACAGGTCAAATAATGACACGTTTCTGGAATTTGAAGGAGCTTCTATCCCGTTCTCTCCTCTGGTGGCCGTCAGGGTGTGGGTTTTCCTGCGATCACAGGCTGTTGGCTTTCAGGGTGACTATGGAGCTGGGTAGCACGAGACAGGAATAGGGCAAATTAAAATGCCACAAATTACTGTCCTTACCAAAATGTAACTGCTCTTCTTTTTTCTTTTTTTAGTTTATTTATTTATTTTGAGAAAGGAGTCAGGGAGGGACGGAGGAAGAGGGAGAGAGAGAATCCCAAGCTGGCTCTGTGCTGTCATCATGAAACCCAACCTGGGGCTCGGTGCCACGAACGGTGAGATCACGACCTGAGCTGAAATGGAGTTGGACACTTAACTAACTGAGCCCCCCAGGCGCCCCTGGCTATTTTTCCTGAAGAAATGTTCCTGAGATTGCTACATGCCTCTGATTAACTTCCAGAGTCCTGAAAAGGTTGATTCTGACGTTTCTTTCTGTTTTCTTGTTTTTTACAAAATGTGAGAGAATTTTTGGAAGTTTTTCTGGTGCCATTTTCTCTGATACCACCTGTTCATCTGTCTTTTTGAATTTCGGTTTACAGGCTGCTTTTAAGCAGGAGATCTTCTCTGTCTGGCAGTTATGTGACTCTCTCTACCCAACCTCTGGGGATCCTTAGTTCAAAATGAGCTCTTACCATGAGCAGCCTGGGGAGCTAGCCCAGACAGGACACTGGGCATATTGCAGATTTCACGGAGTCAGTCTGTCCTTCCTCTGTCTCCCTAAGCTTGCGGTTTCATAGGAGATGTAACCCCTAGAATCTGTCAACGGACTTTGTCAGCTTCCCTTCAAGAGGGCTGGGAACCCATTCAAACCCCTCATGCGGAGCAGAGAGCCTGGCTCTCAGGCCCCACCCCAGGTTGGCGGCCGTGACACCTGCCACGTCCTAGGGTCCAAATTCCCACCGGCCGTGTTTGCTTCCCATCCTGGAGCCCTGGAGGGTCACCCTTACGGCCCTCCCATTTCTGGTCTATGAAGATGCTCTTCTTGTTTTTTTGAGCTGGATGATATCTTTTTAATTTTCTCTCTTCGTATTTATGGTTGCTGTGTGTTTGGAGCAAGAGGGCTGAGGGGTGCGGGAGGGGCGGGGGGACGAGGCATAATGAACTATGTCATCTCTACCATACATTGTGCAACATCTGCCATCATTTAAAATTTTAACCCATTTTTCAACCTGAGACAGTATCTATGGACTCTCCGCCCTGACAGATGAGGAAATTAGCCTAAAAGGATTAAAAATGACAACACGTGTCCCTGGCATGCCAGCACACTGCGGGGCAGTACCCCCGAGTCCATTTCTGTGTCAAAACTACTGTTGCTGTTTCAAAATTGTGTAAATACATCAAGCATCTGTCTGGATTTTGCTTTCTAGGAAAACACAGAAATAAGGCACCCATCACCATAACAAGAGAGTTTTTCCTTTTCTTTTGTCAGGCGTGTTTTATGAGGGTGAATAAGTGGCTCTGTGGAAGATAGAAATAATTCCCAGGAAAACCATGATTCCATCCAATTATGATATTGGTAGGCAAATATATGAACCCGGATGAAAAATTGTTATGACGGTTGGATAAAACTTCACTAACTAGGGGCGCCTGGGTGGCTCTGTCAGTTACGCGTCAGACTTCGGCTCAGGTCATGATCTCGTGGCTCGTGAGTTCAAGCCCCAAACTGTGCTGACAGCTCAGAGCCTGGAGCCTGCTTCAGATTTTGTGTCTTCTTCTCTCTCTACCCCTCCCTGGCTCTCTCTCTCTCAAAAATAAATGAAAACATTAAGAAAAATAAACAACACTTCACTAACTCGGATTTTAAGGAATAGGTTAGCCTGACCCAATTTGACCAAGTTGTGTTGACTTTCTATGGGGTACAACTCGTTATCCTAGACATGGCGGGGATTCCGGAAGTGAAGGGATTAGCATTCCTGTTCTCTTGGAGGGGGGCCGGAATTAAATACCCTGTGGTCCACTCTGGCTTGACAGCTTTGGGAAAGTCCTTTCTGGGTGATGTCTCCAACGACACCTGAAGGTTTAATGAACTTCTCCATCTTGAATGAAGGCCCAATGGTGAGGAATCAATGAATGGCTTTATCTGAAAATTTCCCATTGGCTTTTTATGGATCAACTCAGTGTTCTAGAAATGGAAATAATAACCATCAGTTGGCTAGGGATATATCTCCAAAGGGTATAGAAATTCAGTTATTTTACTGTCGAGATCTAGAAGAGTGGCAGACACCGCTCCAGAGGAATCTCCTTATAACCAGCAGATGATACCAAATTTCCTCTTTGGTCTGTAGATTCTCTCTCATTAAGAGGTGTATCTTGGAGAAGACTGCGGGGTGTGTCTCCGGCAGTAGGTGGGCAATTCTGTCCTGGGGATAAGGATGATCCTAATGGAGGTTCTCATCCAACTCCCTGCATATTGGGACAAGCATTGTCTTTATAATTCACTCATAGGTGTGCCTGGGTGGCCCCCTTGGTTAAGCATCTGACTCTTGATTTCGGCTCAGGTCATGATCTCACAGTCCATGAGATCAAGCCCCACATTGGGCTCTGTGCTGGCAGCGCAGAGCCTGCTTGGGATTCTCTTTCTCTCTCTCCCTCTCTCTCTGCTCCTCACACACACTCTCTTTCTCAAAATAAATAAACTTAAAAAAAGAATTATTATAATTCACTTATAAAGTGAATTCCCTTATCTAATAACTTCAATGACCTCAGCATCAAGTCCAAATATGTCCATAAAACACCCTGCTTGCTCTGGACCCTGCCAGCCTTTTTGCCTTTCCCTATCCACTCTTCTTCTGCCCTGAACTTGGCCCCAGACATACCCAACTGCTTGCAGGTCTGGAATTCATTCAGCTCCCATGCCCGTATCTGTGCTGTGCCCTCTACCCGGAGATGCATCCCTGCTCTCCCCTTCTCCAGGAAGCCTTCCTTTCTCCACCGGTGACAGGCGGCTAGTACTGGACAGGATAATTCTGGCAACATACGACCAGACCATGGAATGGTAGCTCACATAAGATGATACTTAACGGCTTTTTCACCCAAAAGTCCTAGTTGGTACAGAGCCTCTGCTTTACACAGTTGTCTGTAGTGCAGATTCCTTCTAGACTTTTCTGCATCTGGAAGACACATCCTCTCTCCTCATGGTCCAAGCTGGTTCACTGTGAGAAGAACAAGAGGAAGAGCAGGAGGAAGAGCAGGGACAAACCCTCCAATGCAGAGAGGCGCAGGAAAGGCAGGTTTCCAATGTTTCAAGGGCAAGACCGAGAAGTTGCACACATCACTTTCATCATATCCCGTTAGCCAGAACTGACTCTCGTGGTCACACCCAGCTGTGATGGGGGAGTGGGGGGAGGGCGGGTAGATTCTGGGAGACCTCTCTCATTATGGGGCGAATGGGGAGAATGGATATTGGGGGATTGGCTAGCTGCAGATGACGGCTCTGAGAACAGAAAGACCAGGCAGGGTGGATGAAGATGGACTTGACCATAAGGAAGTCCAATATGAAATAATGACATCAAAGATGGACACATGCAGGACGGGAGACACCTGGGTTGCTCAGTTGGTTAAGTGT
>PJEM01019129.1:0-16789 GCA_004023845.1 Helogale parvula
TACCATGCTGCTCTGCTCTGCCCTCCTGCATGCCACTGGGACCTGCCTCCTCATCTTCTTCTCTTATGTTCGCATTGTCTCCACCATCTTGAGCATCAGCTCCACCTCAGGCAGAAGCAAGGCCTTCTCCACTTGCTCCTCCCACCTCACCGCAGTGAGCCTGTTCTATGGCTCAGCCATTCTTCGCTATCTCATGCCAACCTCGGGTTCACCTCTGGAGCTGATCCTCTCCATACAGTACAGTGTGATCACGCCCCTGCTGAATCCACTCATCTACAGCTGGAAGAACAAGGAGGTGAAAGCCGCTCTGAGGAGAATGACGATAAAATATTTACAGTGTCTCAGCACTGAAGAGATATAACATGAAGGAAATAAACAGAACTGCAGCCACGAAATCTCATGATAGACGTTAAGTTCCTGATTTCCTATTTTGTCACATGTAATGTGACATGGCTGATTCTCCTTTTTTAAAAATTACCAAGGAAAGTGCTGGAAGCTAGTTTGCTTACCATGGCTCAGAATCAATCCTATTCAGACACAGAGCCCATAAATCAGAAAACCTCAGCTTCATAGATTTAGTTAATGACATATCAAGTCATGGTTCACAGTTTTGAAAATTATTTAAATTGGGATGGACCCTGAAATATTAATGTGCCTGAGGAAAAATTTTATAGGCAACAAAGATCCTGGATCTCTGAGAAAGGCAAAACAAACACTTGAGCTTTATGGAGTAGAAGAAATGATGATGAATGGGTGATGGTAAAATGTCTGAAAATAGGTGGAAAGAAAAATGTGCCCAACAGAGGTAAGTCACAACTTACCAGGTATACTACTACTTCCCTATTGCTTTCCATTATTGTCATAAGTTACCAAACACATAGCAAATTGAAATAACACCCATTTATTGCCTTCCAGATTTCTAGGTCAGAAATTTGGGCACACTCCACTGGGTTCTCTGTGTATGGTTTCAATGACAGAAATCAAGCTGCTGGGTGGGTCAGGCTCTTATCCACACTCCCTGGAGAAGAATCTGCTTCTAAGCTCATTCGGGTTGTTGGCAGAACTCAGCTCTTGAAACTGTAGGTCTGAGGTGCCTTTTTCCTTGCTGGCTGCCCACTGGGTCACAGGACCCTCTCCAGTTTCAAAATAGCATATCACCTGCTTCTCAGGCCCCCCAAATCTCTCATTTCCCTTTCTGCTTCCTTCCATTTGGAGAAAACTCTACTTCTAAAAGGCTCCTGTGATTAGATTAGTCTCACCTGTAGAATCTCCTATTTTAAGGTCAACAGATGTGGAACTTTAATTACATCTATGAAATCTCTTCACAGCAGTCTCTAGATTTGCATTTGAAGAACTGGAACCTGAGAATCTTGAAGGGCCATCTTTAGAATTCTGCCTTTCCCACCAAGTAAACATATAAGCATAATACTCCTACCACAAGACTGGCCCAGAAAAGGGATTAAAGCTAGAATGAAGTGGACAGGGAGATGGGGGGCGTGGGAGAAGGGAGAGAAGTGGGCAGATCAAATAGTGCTTCCTAGAGATGGGGAAGGAGTCAGCCTGGAGAGGAGATCCTTGAGACGCTGTCAGATGTTGAACATCTCTTTGCCCCAGAATATATATGGATATAGGGAATTCACCACATCGATGCCTGGGACTGATAATGAAGAAAGACTTTGGCCCAGGATTTTAAAATGAAACTAGGGGCACCTGAGTGGCTCTGTCAGTTAAGCATATGATTCTTGGTTTCAGCTCAGGTCATGATCTCACGGTTCCTAGGATAAAACCCTGGGTCAGACTCTGTGTTGTCAGTTTGAGATTTTCTCTCTCTCTCTCCTCAGTCCACTACACCCCTCACTCATGCTCTCTCTCTCTCTCTCTCTCTTTCTCTCTCTCTCTCTCTCTCTTTCTCTCTCTCTGAATGAAGGGATGAAACAAACTAAAATATAGACATAAGTTCCTACACAAGGTTTATGATGACCTCTTTCCACTGGGGAGGACCGAAAGCCCTGTCTGTGGTCCTTCTCTCTCTGCACATCTCTCACTTCTTAAGGTCCTGGTGCCCTCAAGCTGTCCCTGCAGAACTCCAAGGGCTTTCCATCTAAAGAATATTTGTCACAGCCATTTTAGCCAATTATCAATTCCTCTCGTAAAACACTTTCTTTCACTCTATAATTATCAAACTTTAGGTTTTCAGATAAGGTAAACATGCTTCAGACCATTTCAACATTTGCTCATTTCCAATATGTTCTCCTGTTGTGTTTTTTGCTTGAGTACTAGAAATAGTCTGTCTTATCTAAATTAGTGCCCAAAATAACAATATTTTATAACAACCTTGGCATAGAGGTAACATAGAACCACTAAAGAACCTGTAGGTATTCACGACTACCTCTTGTCCTGCAGAGCACAAAAGTAAAATAAATAAATAAACAAACAAAAACCAAAAGCATAGTAAGAGTTAATGTGTTAACAAACTTTGGAAGAGTACACACATGGATGGAAGAGCTCACTACCTCATGCATACAGTGCAAAGTAAATGGTTTTTTTTTAATGTTTATTAATTTTTGACAGAGAGAGATAGCATGAGCTGGGGAGGGGCAGAGAAAGTGGAAGACACAGAATCTGAAGTAGGCTCCTACTTGTCAGCACACAGCCCGATGTGGGGCTCATAACCACATACCCTGTGATCACGACCTGAGGTTAAGTCAAATGCTTACCTGACTGAGCCACCCAGGTGCCCCAGGAAAATGTTTTATAACCTCCTTCTGAAAACAACCTGCATATTCAAAACCATTTTCCTGAAGTTACACACCTCACTCCCCGAGGACATCAGATTTGTTTTAATTCAGTAACTTTGATGTGCTTTACTATGTATATGTGTAATGTATATTTGATGTCTGCAAAAATCAGCCAAATAAATTTTAAAGATCTAATTGGCTATAGTAATTGATTTATGAGTCATTCGCCATCCCATCTGCCAAGTCAAAGGGAGCTCCAAAGGAAAGGCTTTTAAACCTAGAGACGAAGTGGGAAAAAGGAAATTACTAGCAAAGAATCCATTCTTTTAGGCCAAGTTGCTCTCCTAAAGGGAAACCTAAGATGTTCTTCTGTAAATTTCCTAGCGCTGATCAGTAAATTCCCACATTGACTGGTTAAAGTTACATTTCTGAGGAGTTGAAACTGGAGCTAGATTGAGAATTATATCTTGCTTTACTGACTTGGGGGCTTAAGCCAGGTGATGTCATTTAGAGCATGCAATTTTCTTTTTAAAAATACACACACACACACACACACACACACGTTTAATGAGCATGAAATATACATTTAATATTATACCTAAACCCAACAGTAACTCTGTGACCAAAACGCATGATGGCTGCCCATTCTTTGAAAGGACAATTCATACTCAAGAGACAACTTTTGACTGAAAGGGAATATGAGCTTTATTCGGGAGGCTGGTCACCTTTGGGGAAGGCGAACTCTTGTCCAAAGGCCAACTCCAAAGTTTCTGCCTGGCACACGGATTTGGAAAGGGGTTCCATCAGTTCAGGGAGTGCTCTGCTCTGTGACATTTCTTTACTACCTGCAGACTCCATGATGCCAGCTACAAAGCTATCTTGGTGCTCAAAGGTTGTGCAAAAAGTTCTAGTTCCTTGTGCCTAGAGAAGGCTTATGCAAGAAGGTCTGGTTCTTTGGAACCCATGGGAGCTTATGCAAGAGGACTCCTGTCTTTCAGCAAAGGAGGGCATCCTTTCAGGGAGGCACAAAGGGAAGTCCGGTCAAGTCATTTGTGTGACCTTAGAAAGAAAAACATTTTGCTAACAGATTGCTACTGGGCTAGCTAATGCAAAAGCCTGTGAGATTTCAAACAGACTTGATGGCCTCTGTGACCTGGGAAAATTCTGGTCCTTTATTCCTCAAGGCCAGTGTTCTGCGAATCTCAAAGTAAATTAGCTTTGTTACTGATCAAGGGACTTAAGTGAGCAAGCAAGGAGTGTGTTAATTTGCTAACCCTTAAATTAACTCTTTTTTCTAGGTTTTTCTTTTTTTGAAAGAGAGAGAGAGTAGGAGGGGGAGTGGGAGAGGGGTTGGGGGGAGAGTGAGAGAAAGCGAGAAAGCAAGAGAGAGAGAGAGAGAGAGAGAGAATCACAAACAGGCTTCATACTCCCTGCGGAAACTGATGCAGGGCCCATTCCCACACCCTGGGATCATGATCAGAGCTGAAATAAAGAGTCAGATGCTCAACCAACAGAGCCACCTTTGCCTGGAGTGCTGACCCTTACATTAACCCTTAACCTTGGCTGCAGTGCTGTTACCATTGTAAAGAATAATATATTTAAATGACAATATTGTTTGTTCTAAAACTCTAGCCTTGAAAAGAATCTTATCTAGCATGCTAAAAAAAAACAGATAGTATTTATAATAAACTGCTTCTTTCCATATTTTAACATGGGTTTTTGAAATTATTCTAATAAGTAGGGAGAATGTAGTGATTAAAACAAAGGGATTGTGTTGTAAGTGTATTTAATTATTTTTTGTTTCCCTCTTCTTCACTTCACATGATTAGCATTTTTTAAGATTAAAAGAAAAAAAGCTTACTGATTCCTTAAACACTGTATGAATCCAAAGTTTCTAAAGTCAGAATATTTATACCTTTGCGAGAAAACATATCTTTTCCTTCTACCCTTTTAAGTTTATGACTGGGACTCCTAGAACAAAAGACAAATAAACAAAAGGAAAGCATACAAATTGTTTCTTCTTTTTCGACTGTTTATTTAAATTCCAGTGAGTTAGCATACAGTGTAATATTAGTACCAGATGTCAAATTTAGTGCTTCAGCACTTACAATACCTGGTGCTCAGTACAACCCATACCAGTTTATTTAAGGTTTGTGTGACATGGGAATCTTCATTAGAAAATGAAACCAGAAGAAACAGTTAAACTTAAGTGGGATATTTTCACATGTGTGTTGAGATATAATTGAAATGTAACATTGTCTAAATTTAAAGTATGTAACCTTTTGATATAATACACTCATACACTGCAATTTGTTTGATTTTAAATGTCGATTTATTTTGAGTGAGACAGTGAGCAGGTGAGAGGCAGAGAGAAGAAAAGTGACAGTCTTAAGCAGGCTCCATGCTCAGTGCAGAGCCCAACATGGGGCTCATTCTCACAACCACAAGATCACGACCTGAGTTAATATCAAGTATAGGACACTTAACACACTGAGCCACTGTTTGCTTTAGATATATACTGCAATTTGATTACCACCAGAGATTGGCTAACACCTCACCATGATCAGAAGGTACAAACCCGACTGTTTTTATGAAAAGACTGGAAAGTTATGGAAAGATGGGAATAAGACAAATGTGAGCTAAGTATAATAAAAATGAGTGAGGTGATGGGGGGTGGGTAATTAGCACGGTCTGTTCAGATTCCACTCTGTGGCCCTTCACCTTTAGAAAAAAGGATGCCCCTTTCCTCCAGGTATAGAGAGGCACCTCTTACATGAGAGTTTTATGATCTGCGTCACGGGAAGATCAGAAGGTCCTTCCTGTGCCTGACATTTCTCAAATTCTTTCAACATGAAATATTCAGGACTCCAAGGTGCTGTATTTGGGAAGAGTGATTTCATTCTAGGCCATAATGTCCACACAGAAGTCCCAAAAGACCATATCAAGGAGAATCACCTGAAGGTTTTACACTTTTCAACTTGTCTAGTTAATGAGTTCCAAATTGGGCTTCAAGCGATGATTTCAGGGAAAAAAGGACATTGGCTCCTTCGTCTCCCAGGTTGCCAGGCCCAGTTTGCCAATTACTGATTGCCTAATCTATGTATACCCTTCTCAAGGGTTTTATATGAGAATCACTCACTTCCCAGACTCTCCTATACAGGGTTTAGAATCAGACAGGATGTTAAATATAAAGATGCCTGTGGGGTTTGCCCTACGACCACAGGAGGGAAGTTATTCCATTTTTGTTGAGGATTTGATAGTCTTACCACATATTAAGTAGGTGAGAGAAGCAGGACCAAGACAGAACTCAGAATGCTGGTCTTGAAGCTTCTGCCTTTAGGAGTATCTAGCTTGATATAATCAGTTTTCTACTCTCACTATGACGTCCAAACAGGAAACAAAAGAAAAAGAAAAAAAAAGGAGGAAAAAAGGCCTGACTGCCTTTCCTGTAACGAGGCTGCAGAAATATTTGTTCCCCTGGGCATAGAAACCATCCCAGTCCAGATGAGATCTCATCATGAAAAGACCAAAGCAACAGGAAACCTGAATTGCACAAAGCCTGGAATTTGGTAATGTTGGCCCTGAATGCTCTCAAGTTTCTCGTCTCTCCTTCCTGGTCTCTGTCTTGCCTCTCCTAATCCAACCTTCTTTTCCTATCTTCTCATTAGCTTTCTATTTGCTGGAGACTGAGCTTCCTCACCCAGAAATCACTTTTTCCATACACGGGGGCCTATGTCCCATCCAGCTACTTGAGAAGAACTCTTGGTCCTCAGTGAGTTATGCTGAGCATGGGGACCTGGCAGGTCTTGCATCCTGGCTTCAAATTCTGCCCTGGCCTGGCCTCTAGCAGTTCAGTGAAAACTGGAAACCTGTTAGGTGGAAGCATGAAGGTCAAGGTGATGGGGATCGTAGCAAGTGCACCAGAGTAGGTCAGAGTAGACCAGGCAGTACGCCAGAGCACACAACAGATAATGGCAACTCTGAGGATGCCCTCTTCTTCTAGGATGCCAAACCACAGGTACCTAAAAAGTTCATATTTGGAGTTTTCTAGCTCCCTGTGACTCCAGTAAACATTGACAATGAAAAGCACACAGAGAAAGGGGCAGACATCTGAAAAAATAGGAGGAAGATGTCTGTATTCAAAGTCTTTTTTGGTTCTCTCCTATACTCATGCCTCCTCAGCAGCCCAGGTGTGAGTCTAGGCATCCAGGGCCTTTGTGCCATTTACCACTGAGTGTCCAAATAGCTACCCCATCCCCCCTGCATTTGCTCATGCAGAACATCCTCACACATGGTGAATACAAGAAACAGGGGACCTCACTCTCTTCTCATCCTCAATAATCCACCAACCCCAGCATTTGTTCAATTAACTAACACTTTAAAAATTAAATAGAGGTGAGTCTAACAAGACTTTAGCTACTTTGTATGATATGTTATATGGCCCCCTCTCCAAAGAGTGCACCAAGATACCCACCCCTTGTAAACGATGTGACAATATTATATGCAAAGTTCCTGAGCCCAAATTCCAACTGACTCCTACTATTTCTATGATCTTGAGAAAGTTACTGAACTTTTCTGTGTCTTAGATCCTCATCTATAGAATAGAGAGTTGAAGGGTAAGGGGGAGGGGGGACAAGAGGTGGTGGTGATGGAGGAGGGCACTTGTGGGAAAGCACTCTGGGTGTTGTAAGAAAACCAATTTGACAATAAACTATTTTAAAAAAACAACAAAAAAAAAGAGAATAGATATGTGTCAGGACTGTTTTATAAACGAATAGAATCACAATACACAGACATGCCAGGTAGGTTTAGTCAGTTACGCATCTGACTCTTGGTTTCAGCCCAAGTCATGATCTCACAGTTTGAGAGTTGGAGCCCTGTGTCAAGCTCTGTGCTGACAGTGCAGAGCCTGCATGGGTTTCTCTCTCTCCCTCTGCTCTGCCCCTCCCCTGCTCATGCTCTCTCTCTCTGTCTCTCTCTCTTTCTCTGTCTCTCAAAATGAATAAGTAAATAAACTTAAAAAAATAAAGAGAGCAGAGAAAATATTCATTTGAAAGGACTTGACAAACTCAGAGATGAGAGAGGCTCCTTAAAATGGACTCTTTTCCCTACAAGTTGTTCTCATTGTTTGTTGAATCAGAGTTAAATTGGGCCATGCTAAAGCACCAGATCCACCTATAGGACAGACTGAGATGTAATCTAGACCTAGCTTCTAAGTGAGACTCAGTCTTGGGATCTTTATGAATGTTTAATATTAATAGTGGGAAAAAGACTTCTCTACTCTTTAGTCCCAGTAAAGAAAATGACAAAGACTGAAAAATTGGCTGGTTTTACAGGATTTAACTTTTGGTTGTGGGTCCTTTGGGCAATACCTACATCAGACTCTGGTGTCAGAACAAAGCTAGAGAATAAGAGGCAGACTAAGAGGTCAAGGGAGTGGTCAGAAAAATGTAGGAAGTGCCAACCAAGGGGTGTTTCATAAAGAAGCAGGACTTAAATGTATAGTGCCATGGCAAGTTTCAAATGAAGTATAAGGAACTAGTCTAGAAGAAAAGTCATCCTGGGATTCTTGACAGGAGTGACTTAAAATCTAGGAGAGAACTGTGCGTGTATACAGCAGTTTAACATAAGGATCTGCAATGTGGCTTTCACTAACTCTAACATAACCTGACTTACAGCAGGCAAGTCATGAATGAATGGATGGAGCTATGGATGGATAGATAGAAGAATGATCAAGGAATAAATGTATAGAACTTAGAAGACTAAGTTAATGGAATAGATGTATTGAAGAATGAATGGGTAAACAAAATAAATTAATGTTAAGGAAAATGAATGAGTGGACAGGGAATCTCATGGGTTTTAGCCTTTCTGATACAGTCTGAAATGGGACAGTAGGACTGGAATATGTGAAGTACACCAATAGTTGCTCAAACCCGAGACAAGCTATACACACACTGCAAACACACAGACACACATACCATTTCTTTGCTTCCCACACTGTTGTCTTCTTATTGCTGGATCTTATCAAGCTTCTGGGTCTGACATTTTTTCTAAAGAAGGTTCGCTAACTAGTCTGTTCAATTCACTTCATTGCTTCCTTTTTTCATCCAACAAAAACGGATCAAGGCTCCAGCATATGTGCTTCTCATTAGTCCAAGTTTTATGGTACAGAGATGCCAAGTAATTTGGAGCATGATCACCCTCATCAAAGAACTATAGTGTCATTGTTTGGGGGAGGGAGGAAAAGAAAAAACTGGCATAAATATTCTAACCACTCCCTTCCAAATCGAGATGGTGATTCAGCAATGGCATAAAAACAATAGAGTTGCTTAGGGTGAGTTACTGATTTAGCACAGAGTGGAAGTCTGTCAGGTGAGGTCCTCCACACCTGAAGGAGATGGTGAGGATTACATAAAATTTAATGCAGAGGAACCACTGAAAGATAATGATTGGGGCAGAAAAGCCTTTGGACTGCAATTCAGACATGACACTGGCAACAGGAAAGAGGGAAGGCCAACAGAATTGACTAAGAGAGCCTCAGACTGCAGTGCAGATCTGACAAATACTCATCCAAGCCATTGGGAGATCTGGAGCAATGACTGCCCCCATAGAGAAGACGGGCTCATTCACTGCCTGCTTGGAAACAGTTTGTCCTAAAGCCGAGGTTGGTCTCAAAGGTCCTGCAACTGGATGCTGTCAGTTAACTGCATCCCTTGCAGTGGTAGGTTGATTTCCTTCTTTAAGGTAGACCCAAGTGGGGCACCTCCAGGGCTGCCACCAGATGAGGGCTAGTGTCCTTAAGAAATTGGCAAGAAAAAGGAAGGCCGAGGCACCAGATGACAATCAATAATTAAGACTCTGGTGAAACCTTACTGTAGTCACTCATTCACACTGGGAAGGCAAAATACTCACACACTTCTGATTCTAAATTTGAAAAAATTAGTATAGAATGATCTACCCAGAATGGTGAAACTAATTCTCATTTAATTTTGAAATCAAATGAGAAATCATCACAATTTTTAAAGTGTCAAACACATATTAGGCCCTCAGTTGAAAAAAGAAATATATATATATATATATATATATATATATATACACATATATATATACATGCATACACACATATAGCCATTTATTAATTCATTATGTACTCTGGGCCTGAAAGGAGCAAATGATCACAAAGGATCTCAATAATAGGTCACAATTAAGATCAAACTAAAACAATATATACGATTTCAGTTAATTACCTAGAAGGCATATCTAGTAGAGCAGATGCCCAAGTAAAAGCAGAGAGAGTTATTCCTGTGGGTGCTCAGAAACAAGGACACCTGTCTGTCCTCAGCATTGAGACCCAAACAGTGAAGACTGATTGTAATGTCTAAATGCCACATATGATGGAGAATTTGAAGGCAGGTTTTAAATGAAAGTCACTGCATGAAAGAAAGATGAGGTATACAAATCATGGCGTTGGACGTGTTATGTAATTTATGATACTCGTTTTTCAATTGGCAAAAAGGAATCAGCAATAACTTCTCTTATTCGATTTTCCCACCACAAAATTCACACTCACACCCACACCACACACACACACACACACACACACACACACACACACACACACACAATCATCGCTTAAACTTGTCCTAAAGGGTCAAATTAACAATATATATGTTAATGTGTATTATCAATGGTAAAATGTTGAAGAAAACCCAAATGATGCTATGAAGCAATTATGAATCTTTGACGGTTTTGAAATGAGGCAAGCACAGATTGGAGAATTGAGGGGAGGAGGCAAATGTTGAAATATGCTCCTATCAACCTGCTACAATGTATAAAACATACACAGACAATACTGCTGAAAAAGCAATGCTCAATGAAGGGGATGGAATAAATTAGTCATGGACTAGGGCTCAACAAATGTGCAAAATTCCCAGCCATCTTTTAAAATTTTTGAAATGTTTCTCTATTTTTAGAGAGACAAAGACAAAGTATGAGGGGCAGAGGGGCAGAAAGAGATAGAGACAGATTTGAAGCAGGCTTCAGTCTCTAAGCTGTCAGCACAGAGCCTGCCAAGAGGCCGAACTCATGAAAATGAGATTATGACCTGAACTGAAGTCGGAGGCTCAACCAACTGAGCCACCTAGGTGCCCCAACCTCAGCTGTCTATAAAGTCGAATAACAGCTATTTGGAAATATCAAGTGAGTTTGAAACCGAACACTAGACAGAAAGAAGGGATTCCAGGTGGTCAAAAAGGGCATATGTGAAATCTAAATAACTAGGAGTGCATGCATACAGGGCCCCTACCTCTGTAATTGGGTGTAATCAAGAGAAGCTTCAAGTCCATTCCTGTATTTACTTCTAGGAAGCACACTCCTTAGATGGCCTTAGGAAACCACAGCACCATCACGGAGTTCATCCTCCTTGGGTTGCCAGCTGACCCCAACATCCAGGTATTGCTCTTTGTGCTCTTCCTGGGGATTTACCTCCTGACCCTAATGGGGAACCTAATGATGCTGCTGGTGATCAGGACTGATTCCCACCTCCAAACACCCATGTATTTCTTCCTGAGTCATCTCTCCTTCGTGGATCTTTGCTTTTCTTCAGTCACTGTGCCCAAGCTTCTGGAGAACCTTCTGTCTAAAACAAAAGTCATTTCAAAAGAGGAATGCCTGATTCAAGCGTTCTTTGTGCTTGACATTGGAGGAACAGAAGTTTTACTGCTGTCTGCCATGGCCTATGACCGCTATGCGGCCATCTGCCACCCTCTGCTCTATGGCCAGATGATGAGCAGCCAGGTGTGCATGAGGCTGGTATGGGCTTCGTGGAGCCTGAGTTTCCTGGATGCAGTTATCAACATCCCCCTGGCTATGAATCTGAACTTCTGTGAGATCCGTACCATCTCTCACTACAGCTGTGAGCTGCCCTCTCTCTTCCCTTTGTCCTGCTCTGATGTCACCAGCAACGTCACTGTCCTGGCTGTGAGCACACTCCTGCATGGCTTTGGTACATTCTTACTGATCTTCATCTCTTATGTCCGAATTGCGTCCATTATCCTGAGCATCAGCACCACCACAGGCAGAAGCAAGACCTTCTCCACCTGTTCCTCCCACCTCATCACAGTGAGCTTTTTCTATGGATCTGCTCTCCTCCGTTATCTCCTGCCAACCTCAGGCTCACCTCTGGAACTCATCTTCTCCATACAGTATGCTGTGGTCACTCCCCTAGTGAATCCCCTCATCTATAGCCTGAAAAACAAAGAAGTAAAGGCAGCTCTGAAAAGAACTTTGGAGAAATGTTTGCAATGGCATAGGTAGCAAGCTACAAAGAGATGATGAATTAAGAAGGAACTATGGCCTTCGCGATATCTGATGGCCCACTGTTTGAGAAGTCAAAAGATACTTCATAAAACTTAAGAAAGAGACACAAAGATACCTTGAGGTGGGTTCAGCATAGAAGGTGGTTCAGATTAAATCTGGCTCAAAGACAGAGCAAGGGAATATATAGTCATCTTGATTAAAAGTTTTATTTAATCATACTTTATCTCTGTATGGTTTTAAGGACACTGAGTTGAAAAATGCATGGGTATTGGATGACTTTTTAGAATTAAATGTACAGAAAGCCACTTAAAACTATATGATTTCACCAAAACCTTGCATCGTAGGAAAAGAACAGTCATAGATATGTGGTCTGTGGAGAAATTTGAACTTTGTTTGGGAAGCCCCTGCTAAAATTAGGAACAGCACGAGTGACAGGTCAGTGACTTGGGTGGTACCAAGAACTCTATTGTTCTTTTGGAGGTGCAAAATGAGTGAAAATGTGGATCATTTTAGGGTGAGATGGGAAAACTTAGCCCTCTGCTACAATTCACCTACTTTAAGCTTAGTTTTTCCATGCAGCCTCCTTGGGGAAAGCGAGGGATTTAGTCAATTGTTCTGGAGTAATTTCCTTTTCATGTATCTTAGCATGGGGTTCTGAAATATAAAGTATTACTATGTAATTCTCCAAATCCAAGAGAGAAATGTGCACATTTACTGCAGTTTAACATAAGGATCTGCAATGTGGCTTTCACTAACTCTAACATAACCTGACATACAGCAGGCAGGTCATGAATGAATGGATGGAGCTATGGATGGATAGATGGAAGAATGATCAAGGAATAAATGTACAGAACTTAGAAGACTAAGTTAATGGAATGGATGTATTAAAGAACGAATGGGTAAACAAAATAAATTAATGTTAAGGAAAATGAATGAGTGGACAGGGAATCTCATGGGTCTTAGCCTTTCTGATACAGCCTGAAATGGGACAGTAGGACTGGAATATGTGAAGTACACCAATAGTTGCTCAAACCCGAGACAAGCAATACACACACTGCAAACACACAGACACACATACCATTCCTTTGCTTCCCACACTGTTGTCTTCTTATTGCTGGATCCTTATCAAGCTTCTGGGTCTGACATTTTTTCTAAAGAAGGTTCGCTAACTAGTCTATTCAATTCACTTCATTGCTTTCTTTTTTCATCCAATAAAACCAGATCAAGGATCTACCGTATGTGCTTTCTTTCTTTTTTTTTTTTAACCAGGGCATAAATGTTTATTCACAAGGTGAACTATAGAAAGCAAAATATATACATTAGAAATTACATCCAGATAATATTGTTATGAATCACAATTTTGTTATGGTTAGTTATGTGCTTTTATTGACCCAAGTGTTATGGTACAGAGATACCAAGCCCTTTGGAGCATAACCACCCTCCTCAAAGAACTATAGTGTCTATGTTTCAGGGTAGGGGGAAGAAAAGGAAAAAAAAATGGCATAACTATTCTAACCCCTACCTGCCAAAATGAGATGGTGATTCAGCAATCGCATAAAACAAAATAGAGTTGCTTACAGTGAGTTAATGAATTAGCAGAGAGTGGAAGTATATCAGGTGAGTTTTCAGGATTACATGAAATTTTATGTGGAGAGGCCTGTGAAAGGTAACTAGGAGGAATCAGGATTGAGGCAGAAATGCCTTCAGACTGTGATTCAGACATGATTGGCAAAGAATTGACCCGCCTGGGGCACCTCCAGGGCTGCCACAAGATGAGAGCTAGCGTCTACAAGAAATTGGCAAGAAAAAGGGAAGCAGAGGTGCCAGATGAGAATCAATAATGAAGACCCGGGTGAAATCCTAATGTAGCCACTCATTCACTCTGAGAAGGCAAAATACTCACATACTCCTGATTCTAGATTTGAAAAAAATTAGTATAGAATGATCTACCCGATGGTGAAACTAATTCTCATTTAATTGTGAAATTAAATGAGAAAACATCACAATTTTAAGAGTGTCAAACACATATTAGGCCCTCGATTAAAATTTATATATATATATAAAGCCGTTTTTTATATTCATCACGGACTCTGGGAGTTCAAAGAAGCAAATGATTGCAAATGATCTCAATAACAGGTCACAATTAAGATCAGAGTAAAACAGTAAATACGATATCAATTAATGACCCAAAAGACATTTCTAGTAGAGCAGGAGCTCAAGTAAAAGCAGAGAGAAAGTTATTCCTGTGGGTGCTCAGGAACAAGGACACCTGTCTGTCCATAGAATTGAGACCAAAACAGTGAAGACTGATTGTCACGTCTAAATGCCACATATGATGGAGAATTTGAAGGCAGGCTTTAAATGAAAGTCACTGCATGAAAGAAAGATGAGGTATACAAATCATGGCATGGAACACATTATGTAATTTATGATACTCATTTTTCAATTGGCAAAAAGGAATCACCAATAACGTCTTTTATTCTATTGTCCCACTACAAAATTCACACTCACACCCACGCCCACCCACCCCCAACACAAACTGACACAATCATTGCTTAATCTTGTCCCAAAGGATCAAATTAACAGTATATATATTAAAGTGTATTATCAATGGTAAAATGTTGAAGAAAACCCAAATGATGCTATGAAACAATTATGAATCTTAGGAGGGTTTTAAAAGAGGCAAGGACAGATTGGAGTATGGAAGGGAGGATGAAAATGTTAAAATATGTCCCTAGCAACTCTGCTAAAACGCATAAAACACACACACAGAATGCTGCTGACAGAACAATGCTGTTGAAGGGGATGGAATAAATTAGTCATTGACTAGGTCTGAACAAATGTGCAAATTCCCCCAGCCATCTTTTAAAATTTTTGTAATGTTTCTTTATTTTTGAGAGAGACAAAGACAGAGCATGAGTGGGGGAGGGGAAGAGCGAGATGGATATAGAATTTGAGACAGGCTCCAGGCTCTGACCTGTCAGCACAGAGCCTGGTGCAAGCCCCAAACTCATGAACATGAGATCATGACCTGAGCTGAAGTCGGAGGCTCAACCAACTGAGCCACCCAGGCCCCTCATTCCCAGTCGTCTTTAAAGTTGAATAACAGCTACATGGAAATATCAAGTGAGTTTGAAACCGAACAAGAAAGAAGGGATTCCAGGTGGTCAAAAAGGGCATATGTGAAATCTAAATAACTAGGAGTGTATACATACAGGGCCCCTACACCTTTTTGGGTGTAATCAAGAGAAGCTTCAAGTCCACTCCTGTATTTACTTCTAGAAAGCACGCTCCTTAGATGGCCTTAGGAAACCACAGCACCATCACGGAGTTCATCCTCCTTGGGTTGCCAGCTGACCCCAACATCCAGGTATTGCTCTTTGTGCTCTTCCTGGGGATTTATCTCCTGACCCTAATGGGGAACCTAATGATGCTGCTGGTGATCAGGACTGATTCCCACCTCCAAACACCCATGTATTTCTTCCTGAGTCATCTCTCCTTCGTGGATCTTTGCTTTTCTTCAGTCACCATGCCCAAGCTTCTGGAGAACCTTCTGTCTAAAACAAAAGTCATTTCAAAAGAGGGATGCCTAACAAAGAACCCCCTTAAGACGTAATTTGAATCGGCCTTCAGCACGACATATCATAGTGAAACTGGCAAAATATAAAGATAAAGAGAGAATTCTGAAAGGAGCTAGGGAGAAAAGGGCCCTCATATACAAAGGGAAACCTATCAGAGTGGTTACAGACCTATCTAATGAAACTTGGCAGGCCAGGAAGGAATGGCAGGAAATCTTCAATGTGATGAGCAGAAAAAATTTACAGCCATGAATCCTCTACCCAGCAAGCCTGTCTTTCAAAATAGAAGGAGAGATAAAGGTTTTCCCAAATAAACAAAAATTGAGAGAATTCATGACCACCAAACCAGACCTACAGGAAATCCTAAGAGGGACTCTATGAAGGAAAGATCGCAAAGAATACAAGGTTCCAAAGACACCACTATAAACATGAATTTTAGGGAGAACACAATGACTCTAAACCCACATTTTCTGATAATAACATGGAATGTAAATGGACTGAATGCACCAACCAAACGACACAGGGTAACAGAATGGATAAAAAAAACAAAACCCATCTATTTGCTGTCTACAGGAGACGCATTTTCGACTGGAAGACACCTACAGGTTGAAAGTAAAGGGATGGAGAAATATCTATCAGGCAACTGGAAGTCAAAAGAAAGCTTGAGTAGCCGTACTAATATCAGACAAACTGGACTTTAAAGTAAAGGCAGTAACAAGAGATGAAGAAGGACATTATATAATAATTACAGGATCTCTCCATCAGGAAGAGCTAACAATTATAAATATCTATGCGCCTAACTCGGGAGCACCCAAATACAAAAAGCAACTAGTCACAGAAAGAAACAATCTTATTGACAAAAATGTGCTAATTGCAGGGGACTTTAATACTCCACTGACAGCAATGGATAGATCAACTAGACAGAAAATCACTTAGGAAGCAATGGACCTGAACGTCACATTGGAACAGATGGAACTGATAGATATATTTAGAACTCTGCATCCTAAAGATAGGAAATTCACCTTCTTTTCGAGTGCACATGGCACATTCTCCAAGATAGACCACATGCTGGGACATAAAGCAGTCCTCCATAAGTATAAACAAATAGAGATCATACCATGCACACTTTCAGATCACAATGCTATGAAACTTGAA
>PJEM01019130.1:0-16787 GCA_004023845.1 Helogale parvula
GGGGTTTGGGCTGTCTTTGGCAGACCTCGGGCCGGAGCCCGGGACTGTGGTTTTCACCCAAGGATACTGGGCGGCAGGCCGCTGGCTGGAGGAGGCTGGGCAGGGAGAGGCCGGGCCGCGGAGCCCCAGCCCCGTGACGGCCCAGACCCGGAGCGTCCTCCTTGGCATCACCGCCGGCTCGCCCGGCCCTCGCTCCTTGGACAACAGAAACATGGAGTGAGAAGTGGGGACGCGTGTGAGCACCCCGCGATCTGAGCGCCCCACGGGAGTGGTTCTTGGGCTTTGGTGCGTACCCTCCCAGCCCGGCGTCTGTCATGCACAGCCTCCTCTCCTCCAAGCTTTAGGCTCCCAGGGGTGTCTCGGGCGTGGGCTCCCTGAACACGTCTGCTCTCACCTTCCCTTCCTAGACGCTGGCCCTCGGGGTCTTCACACAGGCCGCGAGGGCCCCCTGCCCGGGAGATGGGCCCACGTTTCTGGTGCGTGGTCCTCACAGACGGCCTGCTGGGGGCTCCGAGCGGCCCCCGCTGCCGATGCCCAGAACCAAACTCAGTGCGGAGCGCAGCGCAGCTCACTGCAGACCCTGGTCAGGGACTCACTCCCCGGGGTGCCCTCCGTGGGCCCACGGTCTCCGCACTCCCAGAAGGAGGCAGGGCTCTGGGGAGGGGACTCCTGAAGCATCCTGCGGGAGGTGGTGTGGAAGGTTCTGGTTTTGCTGGGCCGGCTGCTCCCCTCTCGTAACCAGAGCCCCGGTCGTCCCTGCCAACAGAGAGCGAGCCTGGAAAGGGGACACCAGTCACGTGATGGTTTTCCACTTGGGTCATTGCCCAGACGGGTTGGGTCAGAAGGTCAGGACCTGTCAGGACGAGAGCCCCCTGCAGGGCTGTGTGCCCGCAGGGGGAGGAGGTGACCCAGGCGGCAGGCACGCGGGCCTTGCTGGGTCCCTGCCAGCTCCACCTTACGGTGTCCTCGTGGTGCCTGCGTGGGAATCAGGTGTCCCCTACGCCCCCGCAGGCCCCACAGGCTGCCCCACAGCTGGCCCGTGGGCCCTGGGCCCCGCGGCATAGGGCTCTGGGCTGGATGGTCTGCCGGGGAGGGGACCTTCGAATTATCTCGCTTCTCCAGGGTCCTCGCTGCTGTTTGGGGAGTGAGCCAGGTGGGCGGGGACTGAAATCAGTGAGCTCGGATTGAAACTCCTGCTTTCTTTGTAACCCGGAGGAAAGCTGATGCAACCAACACAGTAGTCTTACTCCAGAAATTAAAATCAAATGTGGGGATGAGTCATCTCCAACGAGGCACGAACAGAACTCACTGGGGAGTTTCTCCTGCAGGTGGGGTCTGGTGCCCTCTGCACCTTCAGTCCGCCCCCGCCCCCCCACCCCCCGCGTGTCACCACGCAGCCTGGGGTCCTGAGTCAGGGACCCTGCAGATGCTCGCGTTCTCTGGGTTTTCTTGGTTGCTTTGTTTTGAAATGTCCCTGGGGTGGGGGGTCGGCAGAGAGGCCCCCACGTGTATTCTGATTGGCGGGCCGGTCGGCCCGGGTGGTGGTTGGCTGGATGCAGGTTCCCAAGTTTGCCTCGAGAATCTGTGAATAGTTCTGCGTGCGTACAGCGATGTTGTCTGTTGGGAGTCCGGCCTCCTGGTTCCCAGGGAGGAGCGAGGAGCAGGCTCTTTTCTCGGCAGATGAATCAGCCTTTATACTAAAGAAAAGAAAAACTCATTAGTTATGAGTCAGACACAAGCAAGCTTTAATGCCCCTTCCTGTCTTCCCAGACCGACTTCTACCAAGGGGGGTGGAGGGTGGTGTCCCGAGTCCAGGCGTGGCCTGGGGAGGCGGGGGGATGGAGAGGCTGCCCTCCCACCCCCACCCCTTCCGAGAGGTCCTGAGGTCCTGTGCCAGCCGCCCCCGGCAAGGGGGCACAGGCTGTCCTGGAGACCGACCCTAGTGGAGGGAGGGTGGCCAGACTCGTAGGTGAGGCCGTCCAGGCACATTGGAGGTGCCCATCCGGGTAAACCATTAGCGATCAGGAACGTGTCACGTAGATCTCCAGAAGAGGCTAGGGTTCCTAGACTCCACCTGCTTTGTCTAATCAAGTCACGTGCCCATCTAGGGGACACTAGACATTCACGGGGGATTTTGACTCTTGAAACATTATCCCAGGGATACCTGTCAAAATGATCTCCGAAGCCTTTGTCTTTATTCAAATAGGATTCATTCATTCATGCTCAGTGCCGGTCCCGCAGCAGACGGGGAACGGAGGCCGGGCGAGTCCTGTGGCCTAGAGCTAGCATCCTCCGGGAGAAATGGGGCTGGAGACAGACAGCATATGATTTGTCATGTCCGTAAGGAAACTAGGGAGAGAGGGTGGGGTTAGGATGTTGCTGTCACTGGCACCTGTCCCTGCCAATTTGGTGACATTTGAGCAGGGAGCTGAGTGAAGGGAGGGATTAAGGCTGGTGAATATCTAGGCTTGGGCCTCCCAGGTGAGGGGACAACAGGTGCAAAGGCCCTGAGGTTGGGGAGAGAGAAAGAACTTCTGGAAAAGGGTCCACAGAGCTAGCGAGGACCCATGATATGGGACCTTGAGGGCCCTGTAAGCTCTTGCAGGGTTTGGATCAGAGTCCTGACTTGTAAAAACATTCGGAGTGTGACCGAGGGGTAGGCTCCCCAAGGGCAGAGCTGGACGCACTAGACCTGGGGGAGAGATGCCGATCACTGTAAATGGGAGGCTCAGGCGGAGGTCGTGTTCCAGACGCAGTGTGTGTGGCAGGGGGCATACTCACACTCGAGTGCCCACCGCCCTCCTCAGAGTGGGGGTGGCTGCTGGGGCTGGAGGGAGGGAGACGGAGCCCTTTGGCTGGTGAACGTGCCGTCCAGCCATGAGCTGGTGAAGCTGGATGGGGCCTGGGAGGTTCAGTTCTGAGGGGCCCTCTGTGAGCTGGGATCGGGGTCTCTTGTCAGCTGAGCAGAAACCCGGCCGTGTCCCCTCTCAGCCTCTCGGGCATTGGACTCTGTGGCTTCTTAGAGTTTTTCCTGGGCAAAGGGAGACACACGCACGTCATTTCCCATCTCTCTCTGGGAAGGCGGGTGATGAACGTTTCCTAATATCATCTTCCTAGCGGTTTATGTTTGTTTCTTTGCCTGCAGGCATGTTGAGGGATGTACATAAATAGGAAAATAGTAAAAATAAAATAGTAAATAATTTAAAAACAATGAAATGGGGAGATGGTAGAAAACACACGGGGAAAGTGGCATAACGTCTAGTAAATACAGTGACGCGTGACTGGTGTCGTGTACGGTGAAACAGTCACGAACCCTCACAACTCACAGTAACGCAAGTCAGCGCACTGTGTCCTTTACCCCAGCGGACTTTTCTGACCGAAGCAGGGACGGTTCCAGGGCCGGGTCCCTGAGCTCCGGAGACTTGAGGGGGGAGCTCTGGGACGGTGGCTGCAGATCTGAGGCCAGCACCTGAGTCACTGGAGAAGCTTGCAGGCCTGTAGGGAGGAGGGTGGGGCAGGAGGGGTGGGGCGGGCCGTTTGCCTGGAGGCGCAGGGGAGGGGGTTGTGCTCAGAGCAGGAGCCAGGGAGCTCTGGGCACACTTGAGAAGCAGCAGGTGAGTCACGGGGGCGCAGGTGCGTGACGGCCCCGGAAGGGCAGGTGGACACCGGGTCGTGGGGGGCTCAAGCCAGGGCAGGGAGGTCAGGCTTCGAGGATTGAAAAGCAGCAAGCGACACCAGGGAGTGTTGAGCTGGGCAGTGACCTGATGTCGAAGGACAGCCTTGAGCAAAAAGGGCACTTCTGTAAGGGGACAGCGAGGGGAATCCTGGGGTCCCACAGCTGCTGGCAGGACAGGCCTGGTACACTCGGGGCTTGGAAAGAAGTGGTGGGCAAGGCTAGGGGGCACACCAAGCGTTTTATCGGTGCTCCTCCTGGGAACATCACCTCCCCCTGGACCATCACCTCCCCTTGGAGCAACACCCTCCCCTGGAGCATCACCTCCCCCTGGACTGTCACCTCCCCCTGGAGCATCACCTGCCCTGGACCAACACCTTCCCCTAGATTATCACCTCCCTTGGAGCATCACCTACCTCTGGACCAATACCTCCCTCCTGGAGCATCACCTCCCCCTGGACCAACACCCTCCCCTGGAGCATCACCTCCCCCCAGACTATCACCTCCCCTGGAGCATCACCTACCCCTGGACCACCACCTCCCCTGGAGCATCACCTCCCCCTGGACCACCACCTCCCCTGGAGCATCACCTCCCCCTGGACCAACACCCTCCCCTGGAGTATCATCTCCCCCTGGACCATCACCTCCCCTGGACCATCACCCGCCCCTGGGCCAGTGACTCCATCGGTCTCTCCGTGGTGGCTCTGGAGTTGGAGGAGATGCAGAGCTTCTCTGCGTACCCTCACCCTGATGGTGTCTGGTCAGGGAAGGTTCCAGGTTCCCGGGAGAGAGAGTCTGCCAGGCCTGTCCAGCGAGGGCTGGCTGTCCTCCTTGCTGTAAATGACATGTCTCAGGCGATGGTTGTTGTCTCTGTTTACAGTGGCCTTGAATGTACTGGTGGGTGTCAGGACGTGTCCAAGGACGGTCTCACATTGTCCCTGCAGAAAAATTGCCATTCTGAGCTTTACAGAGGGCATTGAGTGCCACGGGACAAATGTCCCTCGTCCCGGGGAGGGGTAGCGTGAACAAGCGCATTGATGCTTGGGGAGCACGCGCTGTGGCGGGCGGCCCGGGAACCCCGCCTCGGCGCCTCGCCTCGCTCTGGCTGCTGAGTGCTGGGCTTGTCCGAATGTGCAGTCAGTGGCTTGTCTGTTCCTTGACTGGCACCCTCTGTGAGGGTGTCTGTGTTTTTAAAAAGGACTGCAGGTCTCTTTATGTCACTGCTAACACGATTTTTGTGTCTCTGCTGGCTCAGGGTAAAAACTACGTCCCCCACCAGCAGTAAACAAGAACAGTGAGGAGTCTCCAGAAATTCCAATGACGTCCTGCATGCTTTCCCCTCTGCCCGCCCCTAAGCCCCGATTCAGCCCCGGCCGCCGTCTGGGTCATGATAGCGAATGCAGGAGTCTGATCACTCGTGAATGCTCACCTCCGGTTCTGCCCGCCAGCCCGCAGACTCTGCAGAGTGCTCGCTGGAAAGCTGGGACCCGTCCTGTAGGCGCCTCGGGTGAGCTGGGGCTCCTCCTCTCCCTGCCCCAGATGAAATCAGCCCCTCTGGCCACACCGACTCGCCCTGCAGGGCTCTGTGGGGGTTGCCGGTGCAGGTGCCCCCCTCCCCATATATACCTGCTTCTCCCCCTCCCGCCAGCCCTCCGCAGCCTGTCCGTAACCACTGCACTGTCAGAAGCAGCACGCCCCTCTGTTCCCCTCCTCTGCGGCCAGTTCTCCTCCATCTGGAAGCTTCCATGACTTCCCGTGATCTCCAGGGCCAAGGCCAACCCCATTGCCACCTGTGCCGCCTTCTCTCGTCTCACTTGGCGGGTCCCCAGCGCTCAGGGAGCCCCCATGCCCTGCCCTGTCCAGCGACTTCCTCGCCCTCCAGAACTCTCTGGCATGTCCCCTACTCTGGGTGGCTTTCTGAGCCTCCCCCAGGCACTAGTCAGGCTGGACTCTCAGTGTTACAGTGCGGGGCTCCCCCAGCCGGCCTCGGGGTCCTCGGGAACAGGGCCACGCCAGCGTGGGAGTGAAGGCCGTGCTTGGCAGCAAAGCCTCACCATTGTGCCCATTTCGACTTTTCTTTTAAACCCTCCATGAAATAGTTTGTTCTGGCCGTGAGTGGAAAGTCAGGTCATAGGCGTTGAATAAGGGGTGCCAGGGGCTGAGCCCCAATTCTATTCTGGGTCTCTCTTGAAGCTTGGTCAGAACGGACTCTCCCAGGACACTCGTGGATCCCTCTTCCAGAAGCATGCCTGAGCTGGGGTCCCGTGTCCTTATCGGGAAACAGGAACGAGGAGTGTGTTGGGTCTGATCCCAAGAACACGACCCCTCCCCCGCTCACTGAGCACCCGGGCTGCTCTGCACTAGGTTGGGGGGTCCCTCACGGGACGAGCCGAGATGCCAGTCAGATTTCACAGCCAGCTGGCTTTGGCCGTGTCTGTCTGCTGCATCCCCAGGAGACACCCATCAGACCTGGAATCTTGGGTCATTAATTCGAAAGTCCACCCGACAAGCTCAGGTTATGGTCTCAGAACTGCCCTAAAGCCCCCCTGTCCCCCTCCTGCCCTCTCCCGCCCCCCGCCCCCCCCCCCGTACGCGAGTCCCATTTTCTCTGTTCCCAGCAGTAGGTGAGACTGGTCTTTGGGACCCAAGGGATTTTCACCTTCTCTCCTCTCAGTGACGTATGTCATCATCACGCTTCCGTCTTGAAGCAGGGCTGCTCCAGGGGCGGGCTTTGCTTGCGCCCTGGGGCCCGGGGGCTCCGTCCCGCTCCGCTGCCCCTTCTCTCTAGAACCTTCCACGGAGGAGTGTCGGTGGTTGGGAAGGGAAGAAGTCCTCCCTGCGGCCCCTGCCAGCGGGGCAGCGGGAGCCAGGACCAGGGCTGTGGAGGCCAAGGCGTGGAGCCCAAGTCTGGCATCCCCTGTTCCTTGTTCCAAACACCTTACACGCATTGTCATATTTAGTCTCCGCACAAACCAGTCAGGACAGTGCTCTTTGCCCCGCTTGACAGGTGCCAACACGGAGGCTGCCGGAGTTAGCACTGAGCGCCAGACGTGCCTGCGGATGGCCCAGTGTGGATGCAGACCTGGGTGTGTTTGCTGCACGGTCGGGGCTCGGCCCGGGGGGCTGGGGGAGGAGAGAGGCGGAAGGACTAGGTCACCCCACCCCCACCCCCCCTCCCTCGCTGCAGGACCCCCTCCGGGTCCCTCTCATTAGTGAAGGCCGCTCACTTGGGCCAGAAGCCATAGTTCAGCTGTCCTTGAATGCCGCAGCCAGGGAACCAGGGTCCTGAGACCGGGCCACACGAGCCTCGAGGTAGTGGGTGCTGTTCGCTCTGTGCCCCGGCAGGTGCGGCCCGCCCATCTCCGGGGAAGCTCGTGGGGTATTCTCTGCCTTGACGCTGGCTCCTGACTGTGCCTGTCCTGGGCTGGCGAGGGTCATCCACGGCTAGTCACGTCAGCATCTCCAGGGCCCCCCGGGTGCCTTTGTGCCCCTTCCGGTAAGAAGCAGGCCTTGGAGTGGCGCTCTGTCCATGGAAACTTGCTCTGCTGGCTCGGTGGCACCGGCCGAGCGCGAGCCCCAGGCTCAGCGGCACACAAGATGCAGATCGCCCTATGTGCAGAAATGCAGCGTGTTACCTTATTTAGGATCGTCGTTGGCTGGGGATCCAGGGAGGATTTTAGGGGGGTGGGGGGCAGGCGAGGAACATTCCTGCCGACCCCCTCGCCCCAAGGCAGGGCCACAGGGGGCGCTAAGTGCAGCTTTCCCGGGTGTCACGGTTGGGGCTGCCTCTAACGGGACCAGCCATTGTCTGGGCACACGGATTTGTGCCCTCTTTCCTGAACCCCAGAGCTGACAGTGTGGGTCCTCCAGATCCTGTGTGTCCTCGTCTTTGTGATGAACAGGTGGCCAGATGCTAAAACAAACTTCACCGACCCCTTTGTGCCCCAGGAAGAGAGGGTGCGGACAGCAGGCCCCGCCCCGTGCCCCAGCTCAGCGGATGAGATGGGCATAGGTGCGCACGGACTCCGAGGGGAGCCCCCCTTCGCTCTCCTGGCCAGGAAGAATGTTCTGGGTCTGTCTTTATTGGTGGCCCCTGGAAGAAAGAGGATGGCCGCTTCCACAACATTCCTGTTCAGCCTGTGTTTCGCTTGCTCAGGGAACCTCTTTTTTTGCTTCCCCGACTTTCAGGAAGAAGCACGTTGCCAGGCTGACCTCGTAGGGCAGCATGGGTGCCTGAGGAGACCCTCAGCGAGCGCCGGGACCCCTGGAGGAGGAGCTATGACACGTTAGCGGCCCCGGAAGAGCTCACGATGGCAGCCCAGCGGATCCGAGCGGCCAATGCCGGCGGCCTCCCTCGGTGCAAGTCCGAGGGGACCCTCATCGACCTGACCGAAGGGTTTTCCGAAACGAGCTTTAATGATGTCAAAGGTGAGCTCCTGGGGACAGAACTGTGGCCGAGGGGGCAGACATGCCCCTGCTCTGAGACCCTAGGACTCCCCCACCTTCTAGGCTGGCAGGTCCCCGTTCAGAGGCGAAGTGTTAGCGCCCTCGAGCTCATGATGGCAGACTCAGCCGTGGAACGAGTCTGTTCTGTTTGGGTTTGGGTTTTGGTGTGCTGGGAGGCTGTGAATTCCCACTTGGTGATGAAACTTCTTCACACAGCTTGTGTTTTCTCCTTTCGCTGTGTTTTGGTGACAGTAAAGTAGGGACCTGGGTCACACAGGAACTACTTTAATCCTTGCAGGCCCTCAGGGTCCCGTCACAATTATTCTGCTGTGCCGCTGCCGGAGAGAGCAGTCGTAGGAGAGAGTAAGCAACGGACGTGGCTGTGTTCCGATAAAACTTTATTTACAAAAGCAGCAAAGGGGCCGTTGTTTGCTGACCCCTGGTTTAGAGGTGGCCCTGGGGTAAATCACCCTTAGCTTCTGGCTAACAGCCACATGCAGCCAGGTCGGTGAGAGGGATACCAGTGGGTCATTTTCTTCCTGGAAGTCCATCCTGACCATATTGGGCGCTGCCTGGTGCCATGAGATGCATCCTCATCGTCCATCATTATGTGACTTCCCTGCGGCGTTTACTACATGTTCAAGTTACCCCCTGGGCCCTCCAGAATGCAAGTTGACCAGTGGGAGCTGGTCTTTACCTTTGTATCTTCAGCTCGGCACAAAGGCAGTGCTAAATGAATAGTTCTTGACCAAACTGCTGTCTCCCGGGTAACGTGTGGCCCTCTTCCCCGATGTCCTAAAAACCGTATGTCCCCCGTTTGCCTCTTCCCAATCCCTCCTCCCTTCACTTTATCCTCAGTTCCTTTTTGTCTGTGCTTTAGTCCGGGAGCCTTGAGCTTTCAGTGTTCCTCAAACGAACAGACTGGCAGGAGAAATCATGAGATTTTATTGCCAATAGCCGAGCTGCCAGGTATTTTTATAAATAACGGACCATCGTCCAGCAATGGGCACTGTTCTCCTACTTTAGAGCCCAACTAATCGTGGTTAAAGTTGGAAAGTGGGGGTGTAAACTGTGGGGTTTGGGCTGGGTTCTCGAAAGGAGGGAGCTGAATTTCTTAAAATTATGATAATGATCTGAGAGGCATTAGGGCCCTAAAAGAATACCACATTGTGGGAAAAAAAAAAGATAAACGAGACCTCCCGGGGTGTGAGCTGGGGCTGGTCAGCGGAGGCGGGAGCCCCTGAACCCTGTCCCCAAGGGCAGCAGGTGGCCACCCCCGCGTCCCCAGGGCAGCCAGGCTGTAAGGTGGGAATCTATTCCGCTGTGAAATCCTCTGCCCTGTGATTAATGTTCCGCCTGCACAAGTTCAGTTCCCAGACTGAGGCGAAGGGGTCAGAAATGGGTTATTCAGTGCTCTGAACTTCCTGACACACAGGATTTTTTTTGGGTGGCATTAAAATCACGGATAGCTGTGAATCTAAGCGGTGTTCCCAGAATTCATTAAGATGGGATTCGACAGGGCTTCTGCATTTGATCGGATAGGCGCCCCGCCGGGTGTCCCCGGTGCCCTGTGACAGGTGACTGATGGCGGGGCCCGTCTGCCAGGGGCTCACACCGCAGTCCGTTTCCACGGAAGGATTGCTGGTCCCCGTTGGATGAGCCTGATCCTTGACGGAAATATGTCCCTGCTTCTCTGCCCAGGAGTGTGCTTGGAATCTTAAGTGAGACCATTTTTATTCTTCAGTCTGAGGAAACCAAAGTGATAATTTGCATGATACGTTTTCCTAGACTATATACAAAGCCTGCTTAATAGCTTTGGTTTTTAATTTCAAAAATATGGCTCTGAGGGAATTGTTCTGGGGGACATGATAGGGATATAACTTCTGAGCGACTCTAACAAGATTTTAATAGCTCGCAAGCTCTCTAACTTTCATTTGGTTTTAATTTTTATGTGACATTTTTATTAGATGTGTCAAGGAAACAGAAGTGGCTTCTGTTATAGGAGACGGTGGCTCGAAAACAAAGCGAGAGAGGTCTGCCATGGTCCCCCGACCCCAGCCCGACCCGTCCCCCCCCCCCGCCTCTCCCTCAAAGCCCTTCTCTTCTACTCAGCTGTGTTTATTCACTGCGCTGCCTTCACTGTTAAGGCATTCCTCTTTGGGGTGATTTGATAGCAGGGCACTGCCAAGGAGAGCTCGGGCTTTGCCTTTGGCTGACACCGTGACCATGAATGTGGCCTCTCTGTTGTGTGCACACAAGGTGAGCCTTCACTCCACGAGCATTTGTTGAACACCTGCTATGTGATAGGCTCTCTCCCAGCCATGCCCCTGAAAGCAAAACAGTCCCTACGGGAGCTTCCGCCCCAATGGGCGATGCAGCACCCCCTAAAATGTATATATACATGGTATACTGGTTAATGACAAGTGCTACGGAGAAAATAAAACTAGAAGGGACGGCGGAGATGTTTCCTTTAACATAACTGTTTGTGTGTCCTTCCCGGCGGCTAGGCACCGTCGTGCTCAGCACGTCATCAGAACATTATCGTCGCTAGAGCCCGTTGAGAAAGACTCTCGGGCTCCTGAGGCCTGGACTGAAGTCCGTGCCCAGTGAACCCGGAGCCGGAGGCTCCCCGACAGCCCCCCACGGAGGGCGGGAGGCCACGGGCTTCACGGCCCAGGTGAGCTTTCTCCCAAGCTTCTCTCTCTAACTTGGTTCATGGAAACAACCAGAAATTTCCTGCTTTATTTCCTCAGACCTGGCTAAGGAAATACAATTCCATTTCCATGATATCTTTTCAAAGGAAAGGGAAACTGGCAGACGGTGTTTGTTGGGAGGGCCAGTTTGGTAGAATAGAATCCTTATTGACTTAATCACGTATTAGAGAAGATGGGGTAGAGTTCCACTTAAAAAAAAACACGGTCCTTTCGGAACATCGTTTTTTACAGGAAGCCAGAATATCCCCAAAACCCTGTGAAACGAGGCACAGGTGGGGGTCGGGGGGCTTCTTTCTTTCAGAGAGAGCTTGCCTCAACCTCCAGACACACTTTGTGCATGTGGGAGGGAGAGAGGACACTAGGTAGTTCATGATCCAGTATTTTTTGAAACGCACACCCCTCGTTGAGCCGCCCCCGCCACCCCCGTTGCTGTCTGCTTCGGGGGCACGCAGAGTTGAACGCCACGAACCCAGAATTAGCTTGAGTTGCTGTTGGAGGAGTTGGGGTCTTTCAGGCGTAAACACTTGCTCGGAGGTAACATGAGCGACGGCGGACATACGCCTTCCGTTGTCAAGGCCTGCTGAGAGCCCCTTCCCAGGCTGTCGTTTTGAATGATCATTTAAAGGAAGCTAGAAGACACTGGCCTCAGAAGTCTTATTTTATTTTATTTTAAGTTTATTTATTTTGAGAGAGACAGAGAGCATGAGCAGGGGAGGGGCAGACACACAGAACCCCAAGCAGGCTACGCACCGCCAGCCCAGAGTCCGGGGCTCGAACTCACGAACCGTGAGACCATGACCTGAGCCGAAGTCGGACGCTTAACCAACCGAGCCCCCCAGGCGCCCCTCAGAAGTCTTTGATGAAGAATGGGTTCAGCTTGGAGATGTGAGAGACACATCTACTTGTCAGGGGCCTTTCTCCCCCTTCACGTGTTCCTGACTGAAGGTGGGCGTGGCGCCAGCCCATGAACACAGGGAGATGCTTTTGAGGCTCTTCTTAGGCCATGGGACACCCCACTCAGAGCGTCACAGCTTTTCAGTCAGTGACATTCAGCTTCTCTCTCTACTCCTCCGGTAAGTTAGTTACATAAAGAAAACTCTGGCCAAAATCAGAAGGCATCAGGGGCTCCGGCTGGCTCTGTCTGGGGGCCTGTGATTCTTGATTGCGGGGCTGTGAGTTCGAGCCCCAACGCTGGGTGTAGAGATTACTTACGAACAAAATCTTTAAAACTTAAAAAAATGATTACAAATGAGATGGTGTTTTAGCGATCCCGGGAGAACGGGTGCGCGTGGACCCTCCGGCCTGTGCGCTGGGTGGGCTGGGACAGCGGTGCTGGCGCTGGGCAGTCACAGCGCAGTCCCTGGGGCTCGTTCCTGCCCACTGCACACCTCCCCAGGGGCGCTCTCCCTCCTCCCCAGACCCGGCCAGTGCTCTGCGGCGCCCCGGGCCTCGCCCTCACCCCGTTTCTTTGTGTTTCGTGCAGTGCCTTCTCCCAGTGCCTTGCTAGGAGACAGCCCCACGCCTTTCGGGAACGCTAAGGAAGTGGTCGCCATCAAGGACTACCACCCGGCCAACTTCACCACCCTCAAGTTCTCCAAGGGCGACCACCTCTACGTCCTGGACGCATCCGGCGGGGAGTGGTGGTACGCACACAACACCACGGAGATGGGCTACATCCCCTCCTCCTACGTGCAGCCCCTGAACTACCGCAACTCCACCCTGAGCGACAGCGGGGTCATCGACAGCCTTCCGGACAGCCCGGACGAGGTGGCCAAGGAGCTGGACCTGCTCGGGGGGTGGACAGAGGACAAGGGTCCGGGCAAGACCTACAGTAATAACCCCTTCTGGAGCGGGGCCCAGACAAACCCGTTTCTGAACGGGAACGTGCCGGGGGTGCCGGGCTGCGACGAGCTGGCCCCCAAGAGCACCGTGGATCTGCTCCTCTTTGACACGGGCCTGTCTTCGTTCACCGAGTCCAGCTCCGCCACCACCAACAGCGTCGGCAACATCTTTGACGAGCTGCCAGCCGCGAGCCGCCAGCCGGCAGAGGCGGCGGGCAAGCGCGACAACCCCTTTTTCAGAAGCAAGCGCTCCTACAGCCTGTCGGAGCTGTCCGTCCTCCAGGCCAAGTCGGACGCCCCCGACTCCTCGGGCTTCTTCACGGGCCTCAAGTCCCCGGCCCCGGAGCAGTTCCAGAGCCGGGAGGACTTCCGCGCCGCCTGGCTGAGCCACCGGAAGCTGGCCCGGTCCTGCCACGATCTGGACCTGCTGGGCCAGAGCCCCGGGTGGGGCCAGACCCAGGCGGTGGAGACCAGCATCGCCTGCAAGCTGGACAGGTCGGGGGGCGCCGTGCAGCTGCCGGACACCGGCATCAGCATCCACGTGCCCGAGGGCCACGTGGCCCCCGGGGAGACGCAGCAGATCTCCATGAAAGCCCTGCTGGACCCCCCGCTGGAGCTCAACAGCGACAGGTGCAGCAGCGTCAGCCCGGTGCTGGAGGTGAAGCTGAGCACCCTGGAGGTGCACACCTTCATCATCGTGGAGATGAAAGTGTCCGCCGAGGTGAAAAATGACATTTTCAGCAAAAGCACAGTGGGTCTCCAGTGCCTGAGGAGTGACTTGAAGGAAGGGCCTTATGTCCCCATCCCGCTCACCTACACCTATGGGGACACGGTCCAGGTGCAGCTGGACAACCTGGAGCCCTGCATGTACCTGGCCATCGTGGCCCACGGCCCCAGCATCCTCTACCCTTCCACGGTGTGGGACTTCATCCACAAGAAGATCACCGTGGGGCTCTACGGCCCCAAACACATCCACCCCTCCTTCAAGACGGTGGTGACCATTTTCGGGCACGACTGTGCCCCAAAGACGCTGCTGGTCAGCGAGGTCACCCGCCAGGCCCCCAGCCCCGCCCCCGTGGCCCTGCAGCTCTGGGGCAAGCACCAGTTCGTCTTGTCCAGGCCCCAGGATCTCCACGTCTGCGTGTTCTCCAACATGACCAACTACGAGGTCAAGGCCAGCGAGCAGGCCAAGGTGGTGAGGGGGTTCCAGATGAAGCTGGGCAAGGTGAGCCGCCTCATCTTCCCCATCACCTGCCAGGACCCCCGCGAGCTGTCCGACTTCACCCTGCGCGTTCAGGTCAAAGGCGACCAGGAGGCCATCCTGACCCAGTTTTGTGTGCAGACCCCCCAGCCGCCCCCGAAAAGTGCCATCAAGCCCTCCGGGCAGAGACGCTTCCTCAAGAAGAACGAGGTTGGGAAAATCATCTTGTCCCCGTTTGCCGCCACCACCAAATACCCAACGTTCCAGGACCGTCCGGTGTCCAGCCTCAAGTTCGGCAAGCTGCTCAAGACGGTGGTGCGTCAGAGCAAGAACCACTACCTGCTGGAGTACAAGAAGGGCGACGGCATCGCGCTGCTCAGTGAGGAGAAGATCCGGCTCAAGGGGCAGCTGTGGACCAAGGAGTGGTACATCGGCTACCACCAGGGCAAGGTCGGCCTGGTGCACGCCAAGAACGTGCTGGTGGTGGGCCGGGCCCGGCCCAGCCTCCTCGCGGGGCCCGAGCTGAGCACCTCGCTGCTGCTGGAGCAGATCCTGCGGCCCTGCAAGTTCCTCACCTACATCTACGCCTCGGTCAGGACGCTGCTCATGGAGAACATCAGCAGCTGGCGCTCCTTCGCCGACGCCCTGGGCTACGGCGACCTGCCGCTCACCTTTTTCTGCCGCGCGGAGCTGGACAGCGAGCCCGAGCGGGTGGCGTCTGTGCTGGAAAAGCTCAAGGAGGATTGTAACAACACCGAGAACAAGGAGCGGAAATCCTTCCAGAAGGAGCTCATGATGGTAAGTGCCCGGCGGGGCGGGGAGGGGCTTGGGGACCATGTCCAGTCCTGCCGCCTGCTCCCTGCCCGCCCGGTCGTGGGCTCCCTGAGTCGCTGCGCCAGCGTCTGGGCTCCTCTTCGCTCCCCAAGAGACATGCACGTGCACCTGGGGATGGGCGCTTATGTAGGGACCACCCCCCCCAGACAGCTCAAGACCCACCGTGGAGGCCCCGATCAGGTGGCTTCCCGCTGGGGTTGCCAGCCCCTTGGGGGTCTCAGGTGGGCCTCCCGAGTGCCTGGTGGGTGTGGGGGCAAAGGGAGGCTCACCCTCCAGCCCACCCTGTTCCAATCTTGTGGGAGAAGACCGTGTGCCATCACATCCGCAGCAGGATCTGTGACTCCAAAGTTTTCAGAACTGCTGCCCCGAGGTCTGACTTTATTGAGTTTTCCTCTCCTGGAGGCTTGCACACTGCTTTTCTGTCTCGCGCGCATGTGTGTGTGTGTGTGTGTGTGTGTGTGTGTGAGAGAGAGAGAGAGAGAGAGAGAGAGAGAGTAGGGACTGAGGACGGCCTCTGGGAATTGCCATCTGAGAAGTGGAAGGCGGGGGGCTGGTGTCACACTGCTGGCTACGCCCGGGCCGCCGGCTGAGGGGCACGCATTCGCTGGGCCTTGCTCAGCCTTCTCGGCCCAGGTTCTGCCACCCGCCCCCCAACAGTGCCTTTGTGTCCGGTGGCCCGTCTTGGAGTAGCCGACTTGGCGGAACTTGATCATGTCCTCTTGGCATCCGCCTCGAATCTTTGTGTGACGTTCTCTCTACGGGGGAAGCCGGCCCCACCCCCTCCCCTGTCCTCCCAGTAGGACACATCACTGGGCCTGTCCCTCTGCAGACCCCTGTGACTTGGCCTTGGCATTTCCGCCGTGCCTCACCAGGCTCCGCACAGCCTCCTCGCCCCCCCACCCGGCACCTGTTGTGCCCGTGAGGGACTCCGGGATGGCCGAGCCGGGCGTGTGTGTTGACACGCATGAGTTGACACCGGTGTGCCGCCGAGGTCTGTCCATGGTGCACACGGCCCTCGGGAGCGGGAAGTACACAGTTCACGGGGCACAGCCCCTGCGGCGGGGAGCAGGCGTTGCAGCCGGACAGCAGTCACAGTAATAGAAAATGCCAGGTGTGTGCAGCAGAGGGGAACCGAACATTGTCCAGGAGGGAGGGAACTGGAGGTGTCGATCTTGGCCTCCAGGAGGTTGGGGGCTGGTGACGGCAGCTTCGGTGGGGAGGACGTGGGATCCTCGTGGTTGGGAAGGGCCAGAGACAAGGGGGAGATGTCCCGTGGGGCCTGGGCGCAGCCATCATAGCGCTGGGACACCCGTCCCTTCAGGCCGTCTACCCCCTCGCTGGCCTGGCCTGGAATCCTCCTGGAGCCGTGCCAAGCCCTCACCCCTCTCCCCTCCTTGGACCGCAGGCACCAGGCTGGGGCACGTGTCCCTCTAGTGGGGCCTCAAGCTGGGATTCGCCGAGGGTTCTAGAATCAGGTGCTTTCGTGGTGCATCAACAGCGCCGATTGTTCCTTCACTGCAGCCTAAAAATCACTCCCCTCGAAAGGGCAGAGGTGAAAAATGACAGCCAGAGCGGCCCCTCCCAGCTGTGGAATAATGAAGACCGAGGAGGCGGCTGGTTTATCCCGTTCCTTCATTTCAGGTCTTCTCAGACTTATGCGATGGGCGGTTGGGGCCTTCTCTGACAGCAAAGGCTTGGGGGGCCGTCCCTGGGTTCGTTTGTGGGAGCGATGGGGGTCCGTCCCGCCCCCGGCAGGAGAGCTGGCCCTGCAAGGGGTCTCCCTCGAGCCGGCCCTGGGCCGGATCCGTCACCATCTTGAGAGCCGGTGGATCTGAATGTGGGCGAAGCCTCCAGAAGCCACAGGCTGATTTGTCCCAGCGGGCAGAGGGGTCCTGGACTCCAGGTTCCGTTTATCCCGACGCTCACGTCACTGAGCAGTGGTTTCCTGCAGCCTGGTGAGCCTGCTCACGTCACTGAGCAGTGGTTTCCTGCTGCTGGTGAGCCGGCCCTCCCGCGGTCACAGCTCCGCCTCCCTGTCCCCGCCCAGCCTTCATGTCCCCGCCCCCAGCCTCCCTGTC
>PJEM01019131.1:0-16786 GCA_004023845.1 Helogale parvula
GAGTTACTCACTGTGCAGGCTGACATTGAAGTCAGAGTCGAGGTGGGGGAAGGCATGCATTCACTCATTCATTGATGTCAATTACATACCCTTCCCGGACCACCTCTCGGGGAGGGTGAGCCTGTACCGAGCTGCCCCATGGCACTCATGGGGACACATTCCGTGCACGGGGGTATTCACATACCCAAGATGTCAGGGCTTGGCTGCAAAGAAGAGGAAAAGGAGATCAAAAGGCACACTTACGGCCAGGTTTTGTCACTGGTGCGTCAGCACAAATCCTTTGTTTGCCCTGAATTCCTGTTTTCTTACTGCCTGGCATTCACTCACTCACACACACACACTGCACGCGTATGTGTATGAACAAACCTCTTGCACAGACACATGTGCACCATGCTCATACCCAAACGTGCACAAGCATGAGCGTGTATCCACACGCGTGTGCACACCAATACACGTGCTCCCGCACACACCTTTTTTACAAAACAGGCATCCGCCAAGCAAAGCCCAGCCAGAGGGTCAAAAACCGAGGAGCCTGGGAAAGGTCAGGTTTAATCTCTCCCCTCGATGGCCCGGCGCACCCCTCCCACTGCTGACTAACAAAAGGGCCTCAGCGCTGTGACTGACAGAATTCTTAATTGTATCCACTCATTCATGACAATTTGATTAAAATATTACGCCAAAGTCTCACCCCCTGTTTGCTTCGATCCTCCAAATCTAATTTTGAATTTTCAGAAAGGAGATTACCTCCACAAGCATGACTGGGATGCTATTAACTTCTACTTAATCTTTATTACTGATGTGAATTTAACATATGTACGGCTTCGCTCTGCACTGTTGTTTTCCTCTCCAAAGTAACGTCTAGGCGGCATACAAGCGGCGGGCATTAATTTTCACTTTGCTATCCTGTCGGAGCCCGGCTCTCGCTTGTCTGTGCAGAAGCAGAGGGCGTCATCTCCCCGGCAGGCCCTGCTCAGGACCCGGAACGTCCCCGGGTCCCCCTCCTGAGGCCCGCCTCCAGGCAGGCAGGGGACGCCCAGGCTGGCCAGGCCTCAGGTCTCCGGGCTCTGAAATTCCTCGGCTGGAGGCTGGCTGTCCTTCCCTCTCTGCCTCCTTGGCAATTAGCATATTCCCAGGAGCATCGGAGGGGCCTGTGCAGGAGAGCCCAGAGGGTCTAGAACTCTCCGTACAGCGGCTCCCACTGCCCATCCGGTGCTGAGCACACAGCTCGCCCTGGTCTCACCAGCCACAAAAGGAACGCAAATCAACAAAGAAATGGATAAGACCGAGAACACTGACACTGAGGCCTGTGTTTTAAAGGGTTTCTCTCTCTCTTTTTTTTTTTTCAGTTTCTCTTTTATCTTTTTCCTTGATTTTGTTTCTCATCCTAGTATGGGTATGTGTGGGTCTATAATCAAGGCTTCGGTAAGCATAGAGAAGTCTGAAATCCTAGCCTCCAAGTCCTTACTAGCAATTGTTTCGCACTGGGGTTGACAGGTAGGGGCCCCAGGCACCCCTTTTACCACGCTTCTTACTGTACGCTATGGATAAAATTGTGTCCCTTACAAATTCTGTGTCGAGGTCCTAACCCGCCAGCCTCAGAAGGTGACCTTCTTTGGAAAGAGGGCTGTGACAGGCGAAAGGAGCTAAGTTAGGATGAGTCAGGCAGGACCAGGGCAGACCCTCATCCACAGTGACCGGTGTCCTCATAAAAGAAAGGGAACATTTGGACATCGGCATGCACTAGGCAGCGGGGGGGGGGCGGGGGGGGGGAAGCCACGTGAAGGTCAGAGTCAAGCCGTCACAAGCCAAGAAAGAACCCAGAAGCTGGGAAGGAAGTCTGGAACAGTCCTTCCCTAGGGCCTTCAGAAGGAGTACACTCTTCAGATACACCCATCTGCCGCTTGCAGCTTTCGAAACTGCGGGACAATTACATCCCCATTGTTGAAGCGGCAGGTTGGTGGCACTTTGTTATGGCCGCCCTGGGAAGCTAATACACTCTCCCTTCCTAGACTGTTTGAATCAGGTATTGCAGTATTGCTCTTGAAGTCTTTAAAAAGAAAAAAAAACAAATACACATTTTTCCGATTCCCATAAGTTACAAACCCGTCTGGGTGTACATGGCATTTCAATCAGGAAGCCTCTGTGAGGAGGTGATCTGCAAAAACACATAGCATTCGTTCTTAGGGGCCTGAATTCAGGCCTCCGATCTGCCTTTGACCAAGAAGGTAAAATGCAGGCAGTGACTCAAGTTCAAGGGCCTTCCCTTGAACTCCGTGCTCCCTCCTGAACACCAGGATCAACCGCTGGCCCTGCCTTCCTCAGGCGGCCACGGGGCGGGTCAGCAAACCCCACACACAGCCCTCTCCACACTCCCAGGATCCGTATTTCATTCCTTGATTGCACAAATCTCCGCTGAGCACTTGCTAGGCACAAGGCCCTGCAGGCACCGGCGTCTCCGGAAACGCCCCTGGGAGTCACTCTGGGGTCAAAGGAACCTGTAAACCACACAGCTGGCAAGAGCGACCAAAGCCTCCCACCGGCCCTCCCGGGAGAGACAGGAACCCTTCCACCAGACTCAGTGGCCTCGTGGACGGAGAGAAGGGTTTTCAGTGGAGAGTGGGGTGCATCCAGGCAAAGGCGGGGACAGCACAGCGGTGAGGGAAGGCAAGATAGTGCAGCACCTGGAAACAACACATAAGTGGTCAGGGCTGGGGCCTGGGACCCCAGAACGCAGAGACCTTGCCTGCCTCAGCCACCGTCCGATCTCCGGTCCCAGAAAAACGGCAGGCACGCGGTGGGATTCCCTCAACATTTGCTGGGTGAGTGAATGTCGGGGGAGATCACTGAGAGGACTCAGCTGGAGAGCTGGAGCTGGGCAGTCGGGGGCTCCTCGCCCCTTCCCTGGTCCCCCGAGTGCCCTGCTCGCCCCCTTGCCCCCAGAAGCTGCTCCTGAGCTAGGAAGGTGGTGTTCAGACTGTACGGACAGTGTACGTGGCGGAACCCAGTTAAGGCCCTAAGTAAGCTCGTAGGACTTGGTGGGCAGGTGCAGAGGTGTGCTGGTCTGCGTACGAGCGCCCCGCACCCTCCAGGACCCAAGACCCAAGACCCGCCTCGTGTGTGCCCTCTTTTGTTACACCTGCCACCCGCCAGTCTAGAATGATTGCCTCTGTCATTGGGTCTCCCCCCGCCTCCCCGTACGGGGACCATTTTCAGTTCTACTCAGGAAGCTGCTGAGGAGGAAGGAGGAGACGGAGGGAAGGAGAGGAGGGGTGGGAGGTTAGTTGTGGGAGCAGGATGGCAAGGGGTGAAGCTGAAGGGGCAGGCAGGGGTGAGATCCGCACCCCACACCCCCAAGCCTCGGAGACGCCAGAAAGGAACGAACAGTCCATCCTGAGCCCCTGGAAGGGATTGGTAGCCATGCTGGTCATGGAAGGAAACAGGCAGATACCTAACTCAATGAACTCGAAGAGTTTGGTCAACAGACTCCTTAGAAAAGTGTGGGCAGAGAAGCCAACGGGACGGGCTGGCAGCGGGACTCTGGGGCTCCAACAGGAGCCAATCCCTGAAGGGCTGACGGAGGATGTGGTTCAAACACATGAGGCAAAGAGAACGCCCCCAGTGGCTGTGACCTTGGGAGGGCATGGCCAGCCCGTCACACCCGGGAGGCAGCCAGAGACGCAAAGCCCTCACCTTCCCCACCCCACCCCACCCCGTGTCCTCCAGGACTTCCACTGACCAGACCCAACAGGGACCAGAGCCCAGGGCAGCCTTTGATGAAATTCACAAAGAAATTCATGCAGGTTGGCTCTCGGGGCCCTGAGCAGGCCTGGAGGGGAGACGGGGTGGGGGGTGGGGGTAAAGGAAAGACAGAGAATTTGAACTTGTATGGGACAGGGTCCATTTGTCCACTTAGAAAAACCACTTTGGCACTTAAGGAAAAAAACAGATAGCTGTGTTAAAGAACACAGAGTTGAGCAACGGGATGGGCTGTAGATATAAATATTTAGGGTCCAATCGGGAAGAAGGTAAGAAGATGGAACCTACCCCACCTTGAAACGGGGCAATGGGCCACTGGCTGACGTGGCTGGGTTGCTGGCACACATCCGATACCAACTATATAACTGCTGATTAAAAATATTTGTTCACAGAGGGGAACACACAAGTCACATTGTAGCACTGCCTGACCACATCACAGATCCTGTCAGTTAATAGGGATACACTGTGGCAGATCTGTCCCTTGGTGTCACTCTTCCTACCTTCATAGGTGGGCACACGGCTTTCATTATAAAGACCACACTCGGTGCACCTGGGGGGCTCCGTCGGTTAAGCATCCAACTTTGGCTCAGGTCATGATCTCACGGTTTGTGGGTTCAAGCCCTGCATCGGGCTCTGTGCTGCCGGCTCGGAGCGTGCTTGGGATTCTCTCTCTCCCTCTCTCTCTGCACCTCCCGTGCTCACTCTCTCTTTCTGTTTCTCTCCCTTTCTTTCAAATAATAAATAAACTTTAAAAGAAAAACAGGAAAAAAGCTGAAATCCTGAGACAGCCGTTCTCACTGTCTCTGCTCTGTGGCTCTGTGACTTTGCCTATCCCATCCCCAATCCCTGGCGAAACCATTATCTGCCATCCAAGGCCTGGCTCTGACGCTTCTCCGCTGTGCGGACTTCTCCCTGGGTCACCCAGAGCTAAGCTATGTCCCGTCACAAACAACTCTGAATCACAGCGGCTTATGACAACAGGGATTCATTCCAGCCCATGTTACGGCGAGAGCCGCTAGCTGGGATCGGGGGGGGGGGGGGGGGGGGGGCCTGCGGCCGCTGGGAAAGAACCCCACTTCTCACCGCTCCTCCCCAGCAGCGGCCCAAGACGCCCCCATTCTCCATGTCACTGGCCACGCGGACCACATGGCCACGTTGGACATCCACAGGAAGTTTAATCGTATGTCAAGAATAAGGACACGATCCAGCACAACCTCCCGTGGTCCCTGCGGGTCTGTCCGTCCACATCACTGTACCTGCCGTCAACCAACCTTGGGCTCCCCAGTCCCCAGGAAGCAATCAGCGTGGGATGTTGGGGGGATGGGAGCACATCTGGAATAAATGAAAGAGTTTGTTCCCCAGGTTGAGCATAGCCCAGGTGTCTCCACGAACTTAAGTCTACGGTGAGGGTGTTAGACACCTCTGGGTGCCCAGGGTCCACCCGCAGACGCTCAGCAAACACCTGGTGGATAAACGGGTGGATTAAGGGCGGGAAGTCCTTCATTCACTCAACAAACCACATGGAGCCCCAGTGGGTGCCGGGCACTGTGCCGCGCTTGGCGCTTAGCCCTGACAGTTCCTCCGAATTATCAGGGCCCAGGAGGGAGTGGGAAGCTTCTGGAAGGAGGAACCGAAGATGCGGAGCCCAGCTCCGCAGGTGAGCGGGGCATCCCCCCAAAACCCCATCATCCCTGCCGGAAGCAATAACCCAACCAGAAAAGCAGGGATTTGTTTGCTCTTTAAAACGTGTTTCTCGTGTTGCAGGAAACACTGCTGATGAGGGCCTTTTCACAGACTTAAAAAAATAATCCGTTTGCAACATTCACCTGAAAATGAAAAGATCACAACCCGTTCCATTATTTCCTGCTTCATAACCTTCTTCCCCTGGGCAAACACTTGATTCATTTGGGTCCTGTTTTCAAAGGGACTGAAACCAACAGCATTCGATTGCCTCGTGGGACCATCCCAAGGGTCAGCCACCAAAGTGGACAGTGTGTCCTGGGCTCTGGGTGGAGGAAGCGAGCACTTGGGGCCCAGGGCAACCCAGCTGCAGGGGCCTGCTGACGGCGGATGGTGTCTGCTCTGAGACTGCGGGAAAAGCAGAGAGGGACCTTCTGCGAAAGATTCTTTAACCCAAGGGCGACACCCAAAACTCCAAAATATTTAGCAACTGTCAGAGCAGGACACGGACCCAGTGGTGCCACAGCTGGTCCCCCCAGCCCCCACCCTCTGTCCTCGGCCAGGTGTTAATCTCTGCGTTGCTGGGTCAAGGGAAGCCTGTGACGGGGTCTGAGGGCAGCCAGAGTGGCAAGGACAGTCCCGTATTAGCTACTTTCTAAACAGCAAAGAATTTCAACATGGAACAGCCTGGAATTTGTACCAGGGCCTCCCAGCTGAACGGGGGAGTGGATCCCCCCAGGGAAATCGCCAGAGCTGAGACACAGAGGCGGGGCCTTACAATAAGATCCTGCAGTCTAGGGCGTGTGTACCGTGCCCTGGGGCTGTTGTAACAAACTCCCACAGTCGTGGTGGCTTCAAAGAACACAAGTTTGTGCTCCCGGAGTTCTAGGGACCCGAAGACCCAGGTTTGTTTCCGTGCTCTAATGTCAAGGGCCGTTTGCTTCTGGAGACTCCACAGGGATAATCTGTCTCCTCGCCTAGCTTCTGGGGGCCACCTGCATTTCTTCGGTTGTGACCCCTTCCCCACATCACTCCCGCCACTTATCCTGTCCTCACATCTCCTCGTCTGTGCGTCGGACTTCCCTCTGTCTGCCTCTACAAGGACATTATGATAGCATTTAGGGCCCTGCTGACATCCAGGACCATTTGCCCATCTAGAGAGCCTTAACTGAATCACATCTGCAATGTTGCTTTTGCTGGATTAGGTCACATTCCCAAGTTCAGGGAGGAGGCCGGGCTCTTTCTGGGAGTCATTATCCAGCCTACATCAGCAAATCACAGGGCGTCTCTGAGGTCTCTTCTCTTCTGAGCACACTGCCGTCTCAGGGCCTTTGCATGTGCCACTCTGTCAATAGAGCGCTTTCTCCAGATATTGGCTGGTTTTTCTCCCTCCAGTTCATTGCGGGGTCCACTCACATGCGGCTCCTCCCAGAGGCGTCCCCTGAGCACCCCTCACCGGTGCCATACAGAACAAATGGATATGGCAGGTGTTTCTGAGAAGATCCTGCATGAGAGCTGACCAGGAGCACAGGCGAGAAGGAGGGCAGGGGGGAAGAAGACCAATGGGACTGAGGTCGGGAGAGCAGGCAAGCTGGGCAGGACCCAGGCGACGCCACGGAGCCCTGGTTGTAAGTTTCTTACCCTTGCTGTGCCCCAGCTTCTCTGTTAGGAACACCGTGGTAACAGTTTTAACCAGCCTCAGAGTGGAAACCCACCTGAAGGACTTAGAAAGAGCCCGCCTTAGGAGTACAAATCCAACCACAATGAGATACCACCCCACACCCGTCAGGACCGCTAACATGTGCAGCTCAGCAACAAGAGACGCTGGCGAGGATGCGGAGAAAGAGGAATCCTTTTGCACGGCTGGTGGGAATGCAGACTGGTGCAGCCGCTCTGGAAAACAGCGTGGAGGCTCCGCAAAAAATTAACAATAGAACCACCCTATGACCCAGCAATTGCGCCACTAGGTATTTAACCAAAAGATACAGGGGTGCTGTTTCAAAGGGGCACGTGCACCCCAGTGTTTATAGCAGTGCTATTGAAAACAGCCAAAGTATGGAAAGAGCCCAAATGTCCATCAACGGATGAACGGATAAAGATGTGGTATATAGACACGATGGAGTATTACTCAGCAATCAGAAAGAATGGCTTTTTACCATTTAAAACAACATGGATGGAACTAGAGGCTATTATGTTAAGCGAAATAAGTCACTCAGAGAAAGACAAATATCATATGATTTCACTCATGTGTTATTTAAGATACAAAACACATAAACATAGGGGAAGGGAAGCAAAAATAATATAAAAACAGAGAGGGAGACAAACCATAAGAGACTCTCAGATACAGAGAACAAATTGAGGATTGCTGGCGAGGTGTTGGGTGGGGGGATGGGCATTAAGGAGGGCACTGGTGGGAGGAGCACTGGGTAGTATAAGTAAGTGATGAACCACTAAATTCTGTTCCTGAAGTCAGTATTACACCATATGTAAATTAACTTCGATTTAAATTTTTTAAAAATTGTAAAGTAGGGGCACCTGGGTGGCTCAGTTGGTTAAGCATCCGGCTTCGGCTCGGGTCATGATCTCACAGTTCGTGGGTTCGAGCCCCATGTCAGGCTCTGTGCTCACAGCTCAGAGTCTGGAGCCTGCTTCAGATTCTGTGTGTGTCTCTCTCTCTGCCCCTCCCCTGCTCACGCTGTCTCTCTGTCTCTCAAAAATAAATTGTAAAGTAAAAAAAAAACTTCTTAACTCAGCTATATATATACACAATATATATTTTTTTATTTTGAGATTTTACTTCAAAGTGGTTACAAATAAATGTAAATGCTTATATTTAAAATAGAAAAAGAAAAAGAAAGAGCCAGCCTTAGGGAAGATACACTCCATACAAGATAGCTGTTGTTATTATTATCTGAAAAAACTTTTAAGATTTCATTTATATATTTTTTTAGTTTATTTATTTATTTATTTTGAGAAAGAGTGTAAGTGGGGGAGGGGCAGAGAGAAAGGGAGAGAGAAGAGAGAGAATCCCAAGCAGGCTCCAAGCTGTCTGCACAGGGCCCAACGTGGGGCTCGAACACACGAACCACAAGATCCTGACCTGAGCTGAAGCCGGACTCTTAACCGACTGAGCCCCCCAAGGACCCCCTGACTTCAGAGTCTTACTTCCCAGCCCCGACGTGGGACCAGAGCCTGTCCCATGGCTGGTGGCTGAGCGAGTCCCTTCTCCCCTGAACTCAGCCAGGCTTCTAGGTCCTCATCTGCCATCCCGGGGATTGTAGGCAGGAAGAAGAGGAGGCGGATCTCTCTGTCCCTGCTTTCAAGAGGCCCCCACAGACTGGCCGCTGCCGGCACATTATCTGTTCGCACCAGTGCCGCCGTCCCAAGGACAGAGGCCATGTCATCTGGTTCACTTACATGTTTCATGTGCTTAGGAGACTGTGGGCCACATGACAGAGACCACGAATGGAGGCCCAGCCCCTGGCCCTGCCCTCTCCGGGGCCCAGCCACCCTCCCGCGCCCTCCCTCTGCAGGGACATTGAGCCAAATGGCAAGTTTCACTCTGAAATATTTCCACCTACATAGCACTTAGGAAAGACATCCTTTGTTCCTATAACATTTTTTTAGCCATAGTTTTATTGAGATACAATTTACATACCACATAATTCATCTATTTTAAGTATGCTCCAACAATTTTTAGTATATTTGGCTATATTTTAAACAATATAATACTAGAACACTTTTTAAATGTTTATTTATTTTTGAAAGAGACAGACAGAGCATGAGCAGGGGAGGAGGAGAAAGGAAGCACAGAATCGGAAGCAGGCTCCAGGCTCCAAGTTGTCAGCACAGAGCCCAATGCAGGGCTTCAACTCACGAGTCTTGAGATCATGACCTGAGCTGAAGCTGGATGCTTAAACGACTGGGCCACCCAGGTGCCCCTAGAACATTTTTTAATGTTTATTCATTGAGAGAGAAAGAAAGAGAGAGAGAGAGAGAGAGAGAGAGAGAGAGAGAGAGAGAGAGAGAGAGAATGGGTGGGGGAGGGGCAGGGAGAGGAATCCCAGGCAGGCTCCATGTTATCAGTGCAGAGACCCAATGCAGGGCTTAATCCCATGAACCGTGAAATCACGATCTGAACTGAAATCAAGAGTCAGACACTTAACCGACTGAGCCACCCAGGCCCCCCTGTAGTAATAGAACATTCAAAGACCCCCCATGTTGGTAGGAGGTAGTGAAGGTCCAAGGACCAAGATCAAAGTCATTTCAAAATGCCCTTTTGCAAGGCAGTTTGGCAGTATGCATCCAAGCCTACTTCCACGCCCAAGAAAGTGAAAACTCTTCAAAATGCTAAGTTCTACTGAGATAGAGTTGCACACACTAGGTTGTTTATTTTATTTTATTTTATTTTATTTTATTTTATTTTATTTTATTTTATTTTATTTTTAGAGAGAGTAGGGAAAGCGCAGAGAGAGAGGGAGAGAGAGACTCTTAAGCGGGCTCCACCTGAGTGTGGAGCCCGACTCAGGGCTTGAACCTACAAGAATCAGAGAAAATCAAGAGTCAGAGGCTTAATCAACTGAGCCACCCGGGGGCCCTGAGATTGTTCATTTTAAAATTTGCTAAGAGTTGAGAAGATTCTAAATCCTGCCAAATCCAGAAGTATTTGCCTAAATCTGTCACTTCCTCCTCAGCGATTCAATTGTCACTGATAATAGTGGTTATCATGTTACCGACGTCTGAGTAAAGATTTCTGGAACACAGAGCTGGGAACGAAGTTCATGATATAATAATGTCAAAAGGAAAACCGGGACCAAAATCAACATAATGGACTGGAAGCCCGCCCTCAAAACTGCTCAGCGGAGGGTGTGGGATACTGAGCACGGCAGCCCCCCGGGGCGACGCCTCGACCCCGTGCATCCTGACCCCTGGCCTCCCTTTCCTGGGTAATCTGAGGTTTCCATGAATACATCCGTATTTTGCTGAGAGAGCTGTGAACAATCAGCCAGAAAACTAAGGGAAGAAAATAAAAGAGGTGACTGACCAAGAACGGGAAGTCTGCACACAGCCTCACGGCCCCCCGCCACGTCTGGTGCCCGCTTACGGATGCTGATCCTGCATGAGCAATAAAGCCCGCCTTCCCATGGACAGTGCGTCCAATGGTTATTCTAAACAGCATCAATGTGGGGGCGGGGGGCAGTTCATAAATTCCTTCTATTGTCAATTCAGTGACAAACCAACGTCGATTTCGAGCCACAGGGGCCCACCTGTATTGTCCCGGGCATGGACTTGGGAGTGCAGGCCTGGCCACCATCACGTTCAGAGGTGAAAGCAGCCCCCCCATGGGCGCCATGTCACCACTGGTCCTGGCTGAGCCCATCCGTGTGCGACAGTCATTGAGAACTCTGCTAAGCGCCAGGTTCAAGTGTCAGGAGCCACAGCTGACACAAAGCCCAGGGACAGCCCCGGCGGAGGCTTCCAGCCTGCCTGGCAATGTCCTCAGCAGCGCTCGGCCTCCTCCGACGTGGCCCCCAAGGAGCTGCTTCCCGCCCCGTCCTAGAGAAGAAAGGCGACGACTTGGAAGGAAGGTGGTTCTGCTCGGAGGGACGGAGCATGCCGCGGTGGAAGCGGGAGCCTGGCAGAGTATCTGTTGAAACCTGACGACATGTTCCGACCCTCCTGCCCGGCTCAGAGGCCGAAGACGCTGCCTTCACTGCCTTCTTGTCTCGGCCGGACGGTGGCTCTCCCTCCCTCGTGGTCCACAGATACAACAGTGAGTCAGACACCGTCTGTGGGTGTGCACAGAGGCCTGAGCAGACCTTCTGGAGACCGGGAAGGCTCAGGGGCGCGGTGGACATCGGATCACCACCCAGGAGTTGGCCCAGGGTGGGCCGTCCGTCCCACGGCATTTCCGGCAAAGTCACCAATTATTTCAAACTCATGCCAACAGATGTGTAGACCCCATGCGGGTAGCAACTGTGACTTCTCTTATCTCCCAGTTAGGTGGTAGCACCTGCTGGGCAGAAAATAGGTGCTCAGGAAAAACTAGCGGCTCACTGAGCCGTGGCATTCACATTTCTCGGAGACCTGTTATTTTTTGAGAGCAAGGGAGTGTGTGCAAGAGTTTTGGTCTGAGACCCTGTGGCAAGGTCAGTCTTCATTAAAATGCAAAATTTGTTAAAAGGGAGCCTGGGATTCTTTCCTCGGGGAATCCTCCAGCTCTGGCCTCTCCGCCTGGCTGCCCTCCCATCCCTTAGCTCAGGGATGGAGCTAAAAGGAACGTCATCTCCTGCCCTTCTGCCCCCTAATTCAGCATTTAGGGTACTCAGCCTGGGCAGGGCTGGGTGAGCTCAGGAGGGAAGACAAATTCGGGACCACATCTGGGGACTTCATCTTCAGGGCCTTTGTCCTAACTCTGATGAGTGAGCCACACTAGGAAAGGATCTAAGGGATGAATCTGGGAGCGAAGATACACCAGAAGGAAGACTAGAAATTTCCATGATTGCTGCAGTCGACCAAACCAGGTAAAAGTCCTAACAGGTCTGATGAAGGCTCAACCTGAAGACAAATTCTGTAATGTTTAGAACTGTGCTGCGAAAGAAATGGAAGGCTTCGTGTGGGATGGGATTTCCCAAGAAAGGAAAGGAGTCTTCCAGGCAGAACCCGGATTCGTTCTTTGTCTTCATTCCTACTCATTCCAAAACCACGACTGTGCCCCCCTCGTGCTGGGCACTGTGGTAGACGTTCTTGACACAGCAACCTTCTGTTTTAATAAAGCTCGTGTGCCAGTGGGTGAAGGAGTCAAGCTATAGATAAATGGGAAAGTGTTACGAAAGTACTCGCATTAGATAGCACTTTATCTATCTGTCTGTCTATCTATCTATCATCATCGATCTAATTCCGAGCCGCCTTGTTCAGAAGCACAGGGAGAGCACTGCACAATTACAAATCATTCTGTTCTTCTAGGTATAACTGGCCTCCCTTGGGCAAGTGTCCAATCTTTCTGATCGCTGCCCATCTCTCACTCCTCTTCTCCAAGCACATCTGGGAACATTAAGAGAGGCTCAGGCTGGGCAAGTGCAGCCCCCAGCGCGTTCCGTCTGACTTCAGCCCTGGGCATTTTGCTGGCTGTTACCGCTCACAGCTGAGGCTGATGAACTGTGGTCTTTCTTGGCTGGGTCAGAACCTGGGGTCCCCACTCTGCTGCCTCAGCACCCCCATGCTCTTTCTGGAACTACTAGAATATTCCATATGGGCCCCACCACAGCAGACCCAAAGCTCACCCACCGACTCCTCCCACCGTCTCCCAGGCCCTTGTATGTTGCTGCCTCTCAGAGTCCAGCCTCATTCTATTCAACGCATGTCTCTGGGAGGCGTCCCTCTTTCCACCAGCCATCTACCCAATAATGCCTTTTAAATCAAAACCTGAATAGAGAGACCCTCTGCTGACCTCCAATTCAAGTTCAAGTGCCAAGTGCGGCTGAGACTCACAGGTCTAACAGGCACCTCAGACACGTGTCCTGGAGCTGAAGGTGGTCCCTTCCCTGCAAGCCTGCTCACCTGTGCTCCCTGCCCTCCGCCTTGGGGAACGGCACTTCACCCAATCGTCCAGGGTCCCATGTACGGATGCCCCCCCACGTCCCACCCATCCCAGAAGTCACAAAGCCCTGCAAACGCTGCCTCCTTGACTTCTCTTGAATCTCATCTCTGACACTGTCTTCCCCAGGCAGCTTTCTGCTGCTGTTCCACCGCCTGGATTGGGCCTGCGAGTCTCAGGCATTTCCGTGCTCCTGCAAGGGCGTATCCTTGACCCAACGTGAGCTGGGTGAGGGCAGGGATGCAGGCTGATCACCAGCTCAACCCCCAGTGCCTGGCACCCACACCAGGGGCGGGGGGAGCAGATCTCAAGTGCAGGCACACCTGTCGAGCGCGTGAAGGACACGGATGAAAAGGTGCTGTCAGGGGCGGGGGTCTCCACTCAATCTCAATAAGAAATCGGAAGTGTGCGGGCACTGGCCGTGGCCGGCTTGCGTCAAGAGCTCTGTTCCTGGTGCTCCTCCGGGAGCAGCGGGCTCTGCTTCCTTGGGGAAAGGGGCTCTGCGACAGGAGAAAACAGGGGCCCAGGCAGTGCAGAGCGGGTGTGCGGGCGCTCTGCACATCCTGCTCTATTTCTGAATCTAAAACTGCTCTGACGAGGAAGCCTGTTCCTTCTTATAAGCATTGCTGGGAGGCCAAGAACGATGAACCAGATCCTACGCCATTCATCCCTTCGGTGTGCACCCCCCTCACTACACACGCACCTGCGCACATGCACACACACACAAAGGAATCCTTTTTCACTCAGGGCGTTCCTTTTTTAAGTGTTTATTCATTTGTGGGAGACAGAGAGACAGAAGGCAAGTGGGGGAGGGGCAGAGAGAGGGGGAGACACCGAATCCGAAGCAGAATCCAGGCTCCGAGCTGTCAGCACAGAGCCCAACATGGAGCTCGAACCCACGAATCAGGAGTTCACGACCTGAGCCGAAGTCAGATGCTTAACCGACTGAGCCACTCAGGCGCCCCTGGACATTCCTTGAATGAAGGAAAATCAGCCTTGTGGGTTTGAATCTGTTCTCTCGTGGTCTCAGTTTTTCGTGGGCTGGCCCAGCGGGGGTCAGGCCCGAGACCAGCCATGTCGAAGGTCTCCGACCTGTCGGTGCCGCCACAGGGCAGAGCAGAAGGCGCCTCCCCAAACCTCCTTCCTCCCAGAATGCCGTTGCAGGACTCAGGACTCCGTCCCCAGACTTGGAGGAACCCTCCATTCCAGGGTCCTGGCTCAAAGCACTTCCTATTCGCGCAATTCCTTAGCGGCCGTTCTGGGTGCCTCCTGAGTGCCCGTCACCGTCAGAGATGCCCGGGGGCGGAGCACACCCCGCCCCACCCCTTCCCCTCGCCCCAGTCTGGGGAGCAGTCATGACCCTGCGTGCACAGGACGGCAGACAGCCCGCAGTGAGAGAGGGGTCCGCTCTGCCTGGGCGGAGGCGAGGGTGCAGCGGTGGCCCCGTGCCCTTGGGCACACCGGCCATCCTTGACCCCTGCGACAATGCAGTTTACCATCTTCCGTGGGCTCTCCTGGCGGCATGCGCACCCTGCCCGTGGCAGGGGCAGCCCCGCCAGGCCCCGCTCCCCACCCAGATGACCAAAGGTGGAGACAGCGATTTCGGCCCTTGTTTCCCATCTGCAAACCAACGACTGACCTGGCCTTGACAGAGGGCTCGACATTCTCCCAAGACCTCGCGTCCAAGCATCTCACACTCAGTGACTTCAAATCCCTACCAACTGCTGTGTGGGTGCAACAGAATGTTAGAGATTTCACCCGGGCCCCAAAAGTTTTATACAAGTTCTGAGTACAGAAAAATACCCCTTTTACTGTTGCTGGGCATTGGCTCCAAAATTTCTGACCGGTCCGACACTGACCCATGTAGAGGCAGGAAGGAAGGTGGGAAGATTTCCCAGGACTGCAGTCCGGTGCAAACGGTGGTCTCTCCGGGGGGTGGGGCTCTTGCAGGCCTCCTTCCAGAAGGGGGCTCCCCCAAATCAAAGACTTCAGTGGGTGCTGGGGCACCTGCTAACCAGGAACGCTCCCAAAAAATGAGGAAAACGTGTTCGGGAAGAATGTTACACGCCATATTTGCCTCCAACATGATCAAAGTAAACCTCCGAGGATAAATCAGGACTTCCTGACATCTCTTACCCTTATTTTCTGTAATTTTTGTTTGTTTTTAATTACATTTGGGAGGGCGGTGAGGACCTGTCATCGTCTTTTGATCCTTAAGGTCTCTAAAGTTTTTTCTCCACTCCTCCAGCCATCACGTCTTACAGAAGAGGCAAAGAAGGCTTTGAAAGATTCAGGGCGCTGGGGTGGGGAGGGAGCCATGAGGCGAGCAGGGGAAGGGCAGCGGCAGGCGCGGGCAGGGGAGCACGTCTGAGGCGGCTCACGGCTAGCCCCTGAGGCAGTGTAGCCGGGGGTCCAGCATGTGGACACTGGGTTCAAATCCTAGCTCCAGCATTGGCTAGATGGGCGGCCGCGAGCACATCTTAGCTCGTCTCCCTACCCACAAAGCCACTTCGGAGCTGCCAAGACCTGCTGGGGGTCAGGCTCCTGCCCTTGGAGAGCCTTTCTGGTCCACGGCTGCCTTGGGGGTGTGGAACCGGGTTGGTCGTCTTCCCCTGCTCTGTGCCTTCGAGCCTCATCCTATGGCCATCCCCTGCCCACTGGCTTCGGGCGGGGCTCGGGCAATAAGCCCCCCATCCTGCAGACAGCCGGAGGACCAGCCCCCTCTTCCAGGTCTGGCCGTCACCCCCTGTGCCCCTTTGGACGGGGCGGGGGAGGGGCGCCCAGCTGCTGCCCCCGGGGTACATCTCCATCCCACGCTTCCCTTTGTCTCGTAGACCACCGCCTTTTTTTAAGTTGATTTATTTATTTTGAGAAGAGAGTAAACGAGCAGAGGCGGGGCAGAGAGAGGAAGAGAGAGAGAGTCCCAAGCAGGCTCTGCACTGACAGTTCAGGGCTCGAACTCATAAACTGTGAGATCATGACCTGAGCCGAACTCAAGAGTTGGATGCTTAACTGACTGAGCCACCCAGGTGCCTTGTAAACCATCCCTTCCTCTGACTCTCCTCGCTAACCCCATGTGATTGCAGCATCTTATCCCCCCAGAGCCCCCTTCACTGCCGACATGCCTTCCTGGCTATTCAACGGGACCCCACCAGGGACAAGAGAGCTGGGAGGAGCCCGGCAAAGGCTCAGGGGAAAGAAACAGAGGTCTAGCGACAGCGCTGCAGGCATGAGGACTCGGCTTCTGTGACCCAGAGACAGAAGTGGGGACAGAGAATCGCTTCTTCTGGGGTGCCCTGGACCTGGGGGCCACCGTGGCAGTGAGCCGTGAGACTCTCAGACTCCCTCACAGGGAATGTGGTCCTGGGGGCGGGGCTTGAGGGAAAGTCGACCCTCTAACTTAGAATAAGAAGTAAAAGATGGTCTCTGGGGTCCAGACTGCACCTGGCTCCCCTAAGCAGGGGCAACTCTTTACCGGAAGGGGACAAACGTCCTCCTCGGAGCAGTGTGGTCACTGGAGAAATCACTGGGCAGCGCTTCTAAGTCCTAAGGGAGGTGTCTTGAGGAGGTGGGTGTCTTGGAGGAAGAAAGGGTGACCATAACCCAGAGCCGAGCTGCGGCTTTCCCATAAGCTCCAGCTTTGGGTGGTCCTGGGGTCACCTTGCCGCCCCCAACACTACCCAGGGCAGAACTGTTCCCACCTTTGTGCCATGCCTCGTTCTCCTCACCCCTTCTGTCCTGCCTCCTCCCCCC
>PJEM01019132.1:0-16784 GCA_004023845.1 Helogale parvula
GAAAAGAATTAGAAATCAGTCCATTGTCCAAATTCCTTTATTTGTCAAAAACTGTTAAGTGCTCATTGTTTGCCATTCTCTGTTCTTGGCATTTGAGATGCAACACGATCAACAAAGTCTCTACTCTTGACTAATTTGCATTCTAGAGGGAAGAGGTAGATGATAAACAAGAAAATATAAGGTGTTTATAAGAGCAATGGTAAAAAATAAACAAAGGCAAAATGACAGGAAGTGGTTAGTGGCTGGTTGGCAAAACCCTCTCTCAGGAAATCATGTTTGAGTCTTGAACGACAAGAAAAAACTATAAGAACACATAGTAAAGGGTTAGCTCAGCAGATCTGAGTTGTCCAAACCCTGCATATTCCAAAGAAAGAATCCTGACTAGCTTGAGGGAAAAACCTATAAGCCCTTAGAATACGCTGCCTAATATGAGAGTCTTTGTATTCCTGCGCACTCCCTGCCGTACCAGATAGTTTATGCCAACAATGTGAATTATGGTAGAGGTCTTGGGCCACGCTGTATCAGCTTGACCTTTGGAGGTGCTGTAAACAGAATAACTAAGGTCCATCACATGAGCAGTCCACACTTACATGACCAACCCTCAATAAAAACCCTGAGCAGCAAGGCCCAGGTGAGCTTTGCTTGTTGCCAACACATCATACATGCTGTCACACATCATTGCTAGGAAGATTCAGGGCTGTCTGTACAACTCCACTGGGAGAGGACAACTAACTTTTGGATCTTATGTGCTTTTTATCTTTGCTGATTTTAATCTGTATCCTTTTGCTAGAGCAAATCATAACCATGAGTATAAAAGCTTTACTGAGTTCTGTGAGTTCTTCAAGCAAATCACTGTACTTGTATGTAGTCTTCAGGACCCCTAACTTAGAGATATATGAGAGGAAGACCATCCCATACAAAGAGAATCGCTTGTGCAAAAACCTTGAGATAGGAATGCAAATAAGACTTAGATGAAGAACAAACAAGGGATCTGCTCAAGGGTCACACTCTGATGTGGAGAAAGAATGAACCCAGAGCTTAGATCTGCTGACCCTCACTCACAGGATTTCCCCTGAAGCAGCCTGCAACTGCAGAAATGGGACAGGCCTGGGACTCATACAGACACAGCTTCAAATCATCATTCTACTGATATTGGTTATGTAACCCTGAGGAATCCGTTCAACCTCTATGAACCTCAGCATTCTTATCTCCAAAAAGGATTTGATGGATATTTCATGGCTTATGCAACAAGTAAATGAGATAACGAATGTAAAATCCCTGGAATATAAGAGGGCTCTTAGTTTGAATTTTTCCCCAGAGGTAGGCCCTGAGATAGATATTTGGATATAAATAGTTAATTTGGGGGGTGATCCCAGGAAGTACTCCGAAAGGATGGAGAAGTGACTCAAGGAAGGGGGAGGAATGCAAATTGGTGTATGTTCATGAGCAGGTCGCTGCTGTAGAAAAGTGGAGTTCAATCCTCCAGAGGACCTTTTGCTGACTATGCAGAATGTGTGTCAGGACTGAGTTGAGTGTAAGGGAAGCTAGGATGTCTTCCCACCTCTTATTTGTGAAGGAGTACTGCTTTGGGCATTTATTGCCTAGCACTTCCTGCCTGTCCCTTAATGAGTCAAGCACATGCGGGCATCCTCAGTCCCCAAGACACAGGAAGCATGGAAGCTATCTTCAGGGATATGTGTGGCACACCAAAAGCATCTACTCCAATACAAATAACTGAATGTTAGTTTTCCTTCTCCTTTCTGCTTTTTGCCTAGAGCATATACCCCCAAAGATATCAGAAGAATGAAATTAATAGTTAATGTGCTAGAAATCTTGACAGAAGTAATATTGTTTTTATTTTCCCATCATCAAGTACCAAGCCCAGCAAGAGAGTTCAGGAAAACATTGCAAATCCATGGATGACTGTGAGAGCCTTTTTATGCTCAGCCATTCCCTCCTGGCCTGCTGATTGCTAATGCTGCCCTTACCTCCTGTTCCAGAGCCTCTACAAGCCACTCTCATGGGTTTGAAAGTCTCTCCATGAGTTCCAGCATAATACTGGAAGGTAAGGTCCCCACAGGAAGACAATACACAGAATTGCTGGGTTGGAACAGAGGACATATGTAAAGGATGAAAGATACAGGGAAAGGAAGTAGGCAGCAGCTTGAGGGAGCACTCCAAGATCAGCCAAAGGGTCACGTCTTACCTCCTGGAACATCTCTTTTCAAGCAGGGGCTACCTATAGAGGTGGAAAATGGATATAAGAAGACAATGATGCCAAGTGGACAAGGCTCAGGCCTCCCATCAGCTTCACCCAGAATAGCTTCTTATTTTTATTTTTATTTTTTATTTTAAGGATGAATGGTTATTTATTTTATTTTTTTGGTGAACTTTTAATTTTTTCTATTTTTTATTTTTTATAATAGTTTCTTGTCAAATTAGTTTCCATATAACAGAATAGCTTTCTAAACTGCAGTTTAGCATTCCTTCCACCAATGTAGTCATAGAAGGCCACAGAAGGTCTCTGAGTCACAGAGTGACCTACAAACAGAGTCACTGGAGAAGACAGAGAATGGAAAGCAGGAAACAGCCAGATCAGACCAGATATGATATTATGGAGGAAATGAAGGGATGACTGGAACAGTGTGAATGGGGAGAAGTCACTGGAGTCTGGATCTGAGGGTCTCACTTCAATCTGTCATTCACTCATTTGGCAGTGGGCAAGACCCTTCCACTCTCAACTCCATGTCCATCACATAAGGAGGTTGTACTATAGGTTCTTATTGCCCAGGTACTAGGGTACTATGAGCTACGTTCCAAACTTCCAAGGTTGCAGACAGAGAAGACAGAGATAAAAGGCAGGAGTGGTGACTGAGATCAATAGCCAGATAGAATATGTTGCAACTCAAATCAAGTCACCAATTGACTCATATATCTGATGTTTTCCCACAGCAATGCTTTGCTGGCATAATCCTTGTTGAATATTAAACAATGACCTCAGCTTGACACATAAACCTTAGGAAGTTCAAATTATAATCAGGCTAGCTCAGTCAGGTTCAGAATATGAACTTCAACTCACCCCAGAAACACTGTTATGAAACAGCCTCATGCTTGCCACTTAAAGTCAAGATTTCTCATACACTTTCAATTCTCTCAGAATATGTACATCATATACATACAATCATAAAACCCAATGCTGGTAATGTTATTTTAGCAATGACAAAAGCCAGAATTTTTCAAATACCACTATAGAAGGAGACCAAAACTGTCTAAATTTCCCTTAGTACTCTGATAGGCTGGTAGAAATGGATTCTTTACTTTTTTTCTTTCTCTTTCTTTTTCTTTCTTTCTTCCTTCCTTCCTTCCTTCCTTCCTTCCTTCCTTCCTTTCTTTCTTTCTTTCTTTGTTCTTTCTTTCTTTCTCTCACTAACCAGTAACTCAAAAACCATAAAAACTATACAGTTCTCCAGTAAAGATAAATATATGAACAAATATAAAAACATGTATTATTACAATTTTGGTTTGTAACTCCACCTTTTACTGCATTATAGGATTTAAAGGACAAAAGCTTTTCTTTTTCAATATTACTTTGGCTATTTGGGTTTTTTTGTGGTTCCATACGGATTTTAAGATAGTTTGTTCTAGCTTTGAGAAGAATGCTGGTGCAACATTGATGGGGATTGCATTGAATGTATAAATTTCTTTGGGTAATAGTGGCATTTGAACAATGTTTATTCTTCCGATCAATGAGCATTGATTGTTTTTCCATTTCTTTGTGTCTTCTTCAATTTCCTTCATAAGTCTTCTATAGTTTTCAACTTACAGGTCTTTTACATCTTAGCTTAGGTTTATTCCTAGGTATTTTATGGTTTTTTGTGCAAGGGAGAAGAAAACAAAAATGAGAGGCATCACAATTCCACACTTTAAACTCTACTACAAAGCTGTCATCATCAAGACAGTATGGTAGTGGCACAAAAACAGACACATGAACCAACGGAATAGAATAGAGAACCCAGAATTGGACCCGCAAGCATATGGTCAGTTAATCTTTGACAAAGCAGAAAGAGTATTCAATGGAAAAAAGACAGCTCTTCAACACGTGGGTGTTGGAAAAACTGGACAGCAACATGTAGAAAAATGAAATTAGACCAGTTTCTTACACCATTCACAAAAATAAACGCAAAATGGATAAAGGACCTGAATGTGAGACAGGAAACCATAAAAACCCTTGAGGAGAAAGCAGGAAAGACTCCTTGACCTCAATCGCAGCAATTTCCTCCTCAACACATCCCCAGAGGCAAGGGAATCAAGAGCAACAATGAACTACTGGGACCTCATCAAGCTAAAAAGCTTCTGCACTGCAAAGGAAACAAAACAAAACAAAACAAAACAAACTAACAGGCAACCAACAGAATGGGAAAAGATAGTTGCAAATGACATATCAGATAAAGGGCTAGTATCCAAAGTCTACAAGGAACTCACTAAACTCCATACCCGAAAAACGAATAATCCAGTGAAGAAATGGGCAGAAGACCTGAACAGACATTTCTCTAAAGAGGACATCCATATGGCCAACAGGCACATGAAACGATGCCCAGTGTCACTCATCATCAGGGAAATTCAAATCAAAACCACACTGAGATACCACCTCACACCAGTCAGAGTCACTAAAATGAACAAATTCAAGAGAATATAGGTGCTGACAAGGATGTGGAAAAAGGACATTCTCCTATACTGTTGGTAGGAATGTAAACTGGTGCAGCCACTCTGGAAAACAGTGTGGAGGCTCCTCAAAAAACTATCTATAGAACTCCCCTACGACCCAGCAATAGCACTGCTAGGGATATACGCAAAGGATACAGAAGGGCTGAAGTATAGGAGCACATGAACTCCAATGTTCATAGCGGCACTTTCCATAATAGTCAAATCATGGAAAGAGCCTAAATGTCAATCACCTGATGAATGGATCAAAAAGATGTGGTATATATACACAATGGAGTACCACATGGCAATGAGGAAGAATGAAATATGGCCAAAGTGGATGGACCTCGAGGGTGTCATGCTAAGTGAAATAAGTCAGGCAGAAAAGGACAGATACCATATGTTTGCACTCATAGGTCTAACAGGAGAAACCTAACAGGGGACCATAGGGAGGGGAAGGAGGAAAGAGAACTGAGGAGAGTAAGGGACACAAATCATGAGAGACTATTGAATATTGAAAGTGAACTGTGGACTGAAGGAGGAGGGGGAGGGAGGGGTGGGGGATTTGGTCATGGTGTGGGGCACTTGGGGGAGAAGCACTGGGTGTTATATGGAAACCAATTTGACAATAAACTATAATTTAAAAAATAACAACAACAACAAATACTGAAATTCCAAAAAAAAAAGCATTTTAATATTTATTTCTAGAGAGAGAGAGAGAGCACATATGCAGGGGAGGGGCAGAGAGAGAGGGAAACACAGAATAAAAATAAAGTCTTTTTAAAAAATGATTAATATGGTAAATTTGATCATTTCATCACAAATTTTTTTAATGACCATCAACATGAACACTGAGTTCTGATCTGATTGAATAAACAAGAAGAACTCCCTGGACTGATGATAAAAAGTAAGAAAAATGTTAAGACTTTCCTGTGGACAAAAGTAACAAATTAAACCATTGAAAGTAATAATTTTCCAGTAGAAAAACTGTAAGGAGATGCTGTGTCTGGAATCCAGGTGAATTGGGCCTGGCCAGACCCAAGGCAATTATTTTTAACAATGCCCACAGAGTATTGCTCCCAATGAGGCCAAGAGCAGCCCTGCAAGTAATCCAGGTGTGAGCCCCACACATCTCTCCTTGGCCCAAGAATTGGGAATAAGCCCTGCTCTCAGCCTCCTTGCTCAACCCACCTTCCACCCACATACTTGTTCCTCATCTTGCTTCCAAGGAGGTCTGGACTTGAGTCTCTGCTCTAGATTGCTTGTGAGCCATCTATCCCTCTTTAGCGAGGAGAAGTAACTCAGGAGGAGGTAACTTCCTTGGGTGGGCTTGGCAGAAATCAGACCTACTGAACAGGTGAGTACAATGGGGACAGAAGAAGACACTCCTCTCTCAATATCCCAAAATGTGTAACCCTAAAGACATCTACTTTTCCACTTCTCAAAGACAAGTACAATCGGAGACCTCAAGATTCCCTTGAAAACCATGCAGTGATCCAGCCCCATCACTTTACAAATTAACATCTTATTTTTGTTGGCAGAGGTACATAAATGTTGTCTGTATGTACATGCTATCTTATGTTCTGCTTTTAAGGTCTGTGTCATAAACAAACATCCAGCAATTAACACATTTTTCATTTTTCATATCTGTATGATATTCTCTTGCACTGATATCACACTTGCAAAGCTATAGATTTTGGGTTAAAATTTAAAAACTAATGTTTAAGTATTTGCTACAGTGCCTGCTATAGAGGATATATTTATTAATTTATTATTAATAACATATATATGCTTACTAGGAAGCATGATCAACTGAATTAATTATAACCTTTCAATTAGAATATAATTCCATTCTGTATGTTCCTTTATTTTTTTAGAGTGGCTCAAAATTTTCTATTATTTTAATATAATTTATTGTCAAATTGGCTAACATACAGTGGATTTTAATGAACGATGTCTGCATCTTGACAGGAATGATCCAGCAGCTAGGGGAAAAAATCCTTTTTGTTTTAAGTCAGACTCTCTTAACTTTAGTTTTCTTTAAATAGGTACCTGGAAGAGCACCTTCCTAACAAGTGGAAAGTAGTAACAAGAAATTTTTCTTCTCCCACATCTCTGGGGAAGTGGATAGTTGGAAGGGAAACAGGATGGTGTCACTCTGATTTGAAAGAAGTATTAGTCAAGGAAGGGACAGAGCTTTTTCCACTACACACACCACCAGTTCCACTCTCAGAGGAGTAGATCTCTCCCAGTACACCCAGTACAGGCAATCCTCCCCAACATGTCCCTGCACCACCAACTCGTTTGACATGCCTCTTCTCCTGCCCCAGTGCTGGCCAGTAGAGGAGGCCCTGACCCATTTACTAAGATGTCCCCAGTCTAAGTTCACCTGGTAGCAGTTTTTTGGTCTTTTGGAGAAAATCAAAGGAGTGAAATTGAAGGAGCACATTTACCCTCCAAACTAAGGAAGAGTTCTCTCAACACAGACCAAGAACTCAACTGGGATCTGCAGCACAGTGAAAATCTCCATCCCTCCTTTACTCTCCCAACTGCACTGGTCAATTCCTTTGCTCCTAGCAGGCTCCACCTCAGCAAAATGGTAACATAGACAAGGAAACCTCCCAAGACAGCACCCCTCTTGTAACTCCCTAAGTATCACTTGTTTGTTGGCACCACTGAGTATCTGGCCATATGTCACAAAGATTCTCTTTGGAAGGATGGCAGATGGGGCGTTGCAGGGTGAAATAATTAAAACTGACTTTGGGGTCTTTTGGGGCCATAAGACTCCCTGGTTGAAGTTTTTCCTATGGTAGTGGAGACCCTTCTTTTGAGTTTGTACCAAATGAACAGAGATGTGTGTTGGCCAGATGTGAGCTGAGGAGTTGTATGAGGGAAGAAGGGAAGCATGGATGCCACCCCCTCTTCCATATAGGCTATGCATGATCTGATCTTCCAGCAGGACCAGCCAACCATGGAGGGAGAAAACCACATAAGTGCTTCTGAGTTCATCCTCCTAGGGCTCTCCAGCCAGCCTGAAAGGCAGGATCTGATCTTTGGGCTTTTCCTTGTCATGTACCTGGTTGGGGCAGCAGGGAACTTGCTCATCACTCTGGCCATTGGCTCAGACTCCTACCTCCACACTCCCATGTACTTCTTCCTTAGCAACCTTTCCCTTGTGGATTTCTGCTTCACCTCCACCACAGTCCCTAAGATGCTTGCAAACATCCAGATGCAGACTCAGTCCATTTCCTATGGCGGCTGCCTAGCCCAGATCTACTTCTGCATTTTGCTTGCCAACATGGACAACTTTCTCCTAATGGCAATGGCTTATGACCGTTACATGGCCATCTGCCACCCCCTGCACTATTCCATCAAGATGAGTCTGCAAATCTGTGCCCTGAGGCTGGGGAGCTCCTGGCTCATCACCGGCCTACACTCCCTGCTTCACACTGTTCTCATGGCTCAGCTGGAGTTCTGTGCCAGCAATGGCATCCCTTACTTCTTTTGTGATCTCATTCCCGTGCTCCAGCTATCCTGTTCCGACACCCAGCTCAACCAGCTCATGATTCTACTGGTGGGGGATTTGATCGTCCTCATTCCTTTCCTTGCCATTCTTGCGTCCTACACCCACATTGTGTCTGCTGTGCTCAAGGTCCCATCTACCCGGGGCAAACAAAAGGTCTTTTCTACATGTGGCTCTCACCTCGCTGTAGTCGCTCTCTTCTATGGGACTATCACGGGAGTCTACTTGAGTCCCTCATCCTCCCACTCAGCTGACAAGGATTCACTGGCTTCAGTGATGTATATGGTGGTCACACCCATGTTGAACCCCTTCATCTACTGCCTTAGGAACAAGGACATGAAGGGAGCTCTAAGAAAACTGTTCAGCATGAAGGCTTTATTCTGTGGGCTGTTACAGCAAAGACCCCTCTCAGGGCCTTTGTGCTGGGAAGGGGATAAATTAGAAACAGCCTCCACATATAGAGGGCTAGAGGAACATAGACCACATTGTCTTGGGTCACCATGGCCAGGAAATCCTCTCATTGCTCCATAAGTAATTTGCAAGGTCCTTCTTGGGCCCTGCTCAGACTGCTCAGATATGGTGAGGGGCATAAACTCTCCCTTAAAGACAGAATCACATAAACAGATGCAAATTAGCTTTATCTGCAGACCTTCTGGAGAGGTCGACATGAAAAAGGAACCTGTGACCTGTGCTGATAGCCTGTGCCAAAGGGATGCCCTCTGAGAGCTCCCATGCACCCCCAGTTCCTCAAATCCTTAACCCTCATGCATCCCAATTTCTAAACTCTTCTGCTGCACCCTCACTTCCTCAACCACCATCCCCAAACTCTGGGTTTAATCTAGCTCTGGGGACAGACTTGATTATGATCAAAGCCATTCCACACTTGGCCTTGGATGCATCTGGGTAGGGTTCCATAGCTCTGGGTACTTAGGAAAGCCTGCAGTGATATCTCAGCTGAACACTTAGGCAGGCTGCAAGGGGTATGTAAGAATTTGATAGAAAATTACACACAAAGTCATAGTCACTGGTTTCTAGTCCTGGCCCTATAGTCACCAGCCATCTGACTCCAGTCCATCTGAAATTCACCATTCTACCAAACACACTGTGCTTTTTTAGTCTCTACCTTTGCTGTTCCAGTAGAAGCAACTTTCATTTCTATCAAATTTCCAGGTATCCTTCACGCTTAGATAAAATACCTTCATGAAGCCATCTCAAGTCACCCCAGCTGAGAGAATTTTCTCTCTCCTGGAACACCATATAATTGTAATGCTATTCAACCCTTATACCTGGCTTTGCATGATTCATATCCCATAATTCCACTCCAAACAGGATGGTTAGGTCCTTTTTAAGTTTATAAAAGCTCCTATTCATCTTAAGAAACTCATCCTCGGAAGACTCTATCATAGGGGCTGGTTTAAAATAGTGACTCAATAAAAGTATGCTGCTAATAGATGCTCATGACCATAACAATGGTGGCAAACACTGGGAAAAAACATTTACATTCTTTCTCCTCATGATTTAGTCTTAACAAATACCTTTTATGTCTCCCCATCCCCTTTCAAGGAAAAAGAGCTATCAATCTGGCTAATCAGAGCCTAAGGAGTTCACTGGTGCATATTTTATAAAGGGCAATGTACCCACAGGGTTAGCATCCAGGGATGAAGCTCCCTTCCTTCTAGCCTGGCCCCTGGTTAGTCCTCTTCTATTTGTGGTCTGCTTGGAGTCTACATTTGAGGCCCAGTCACCCTTCTCTCTCTCCACACTATGCCTGAGCATACAGATCCTCAATTCAGATTTGGGGTGAGAGTAGGAAGTGGGTAGGCCCAAACTATTTTCCAGCTCACTTTAGACCAGCGAATCCACGATGAAGGTCACTGAGTGTAACTCAGACACCAACAAAGTGGTACTCTAACTCAAAGTTTGCTATTGTCCTTTGAGCATAGGGTTTCCTTGGGAATCTTCAGGAGTTGGAATGATTTGGCTGGGAAGGATTTAGGCTTTCCTGGGTCTCTGACCATAAAACCACAATAATAGCAAATAAAATATCACCTCAAACCTGTAAAACTGATATGAAGAAAAGCTGATGTCAACATGGAGAGGAGATCTTCCACCATTGCTTTTGCTACAATGGTGAATAATACAATGGTTTGGCCCCAAGGTTAAGAAAAAAAAGTGAATAAGAAAAAAAAAAAAGGGTAGCACTGAATAAATATGAAAGACCTTCAACTGACCTTGCTCACTGGTGGGCTGTGAGGAGAGTCTCTGGCTCAGAAGCCTCTCTTCCAAGGAAGGAAACAGAATAAGATAATCTTTCTCACACAACAAACATCTTTGCAGACTGGCTCTATTCCTGGTCCAGAGACTGATTCCTCAGGGGCAAGTGGAAAAGGATGTTCTCTTCCTCATCCTACACACAGGTCAACTATAAAAAGTTCAGAAGCCCAGCCACCTGTACAGTCATGGCAGCATAAACTTAATTCTGTGAATATACCAGATTGTTAATTTCTAGTCAAAAAATAAAGTCTTCAATTCTTAGGCCATACACAAAACTAAACTCAGAATAGATGAAAGACCTAAATATGAGACAGAAAACCATCAAAACCCTAGAGGAGAAAACAAACAACGACCTCTTTGACCTCAGCTTCAGCAATTTCTCGCTTGACACGTCCCCAAAGGCAAGGGAATTAAAAGCAAAAATGAACAACTGGGACCTCATCAAAATAAAAAGCTTCTGCACTGCAAAGGAAACAATCAACAAGACGAAAAGGCAACTGACAGAATGGGAAAAGATATTTGCAAATGACATTGGATAAAGGGTTAGTATCCAAAACCTATGAAGAATTTACCAAACTCTGCACTTGAAAAACAAATAATCCAGTGAAGAAATGGGCAGAAGACATGAATAGACACTTTTCCCAAGAAGACATCCACATGGCCTCAGACACATTAAAAGATGCTCAATGTCACTCATCATCAGGGAAATACAAATCAAAACCACAATGAGATGCCACCTCACCCCATTCAGAGTGGCTAAAATTAACAACTCAGGAAACAAGATGCTAGTGAGGATGTGGAGAAACGGGAACCCTTTTGCACTATTGGTAGTAATGCAAACTGGTGCAGCCGCTCTGGAAAACAGTGTGGAGGTTCCTCAAAAAATTAAAAATAGATCTACACTATGACCCAGCAGTAGCACCACTAGGAGTTTATCCAAAAGAGACAGGAGTGCTGATTCATAGGGGCACATGTACCCCGATGTTTACAGCAGCACTTCCAACAATTGCCAAATTATGCGAAGAGACTAAATGCCCATCAACTGATAAATGGATAAAAAAGATATGGTTTATATATACAATGGAATACCACTTGGCAATCAGAAAGAATGAAATCTTGTCATTTGCAGCAACATGGATGGAATTGGAGGATATTATGCTACGTGAAATAAGTCAGCCAAAGAAAGACAGGTACTATATGTTTTTACTCAGTGTGGAATTTGAGAAACTTAACAATGGACCATGGGGGAGGGGAAGGAGGAAAATGGTTACAAAAAGAGATGGATGCAAACCATAAGAGACTCTTACATACAGAGAACAAACTGAGGGTTGATGGGAGGGGGGATGGGGAGAGGAAAAATAAGTGGTAGGGATTGAGGATGGCACTTGTTGGGATGAGCACTGGGTGTTGTATGTAAGCAATGAATATGAGAATCTATTCCTGAAGCCAAGAGCACACTGTGTACACTGTGTGTTAGCTAACTTGACAATAAATTATATTTTAAAAATAAAAATAAAGTGTTCAAGAAGAAAGGAAAAAATACTTCCAGTATCCACATTTTTAAAACAGTGTTATTAAGTACCACCATTAGTAAAGTGGAAGTATCTTCAAGAGTAATGAGAATGGGGGCATCTAGATGGCTCAGTCAGTTAAATGTCCAACTTTTTATTTTGGCTTGGGTCATGATCTCACAGTTCGTGATTTCAAGCCCATCATAGTGGGGCTCTACACTGACAGTGCAGAGCATGTTTGGGATTCTCTCTCTCCCTCTCTCTCTGCCCCTCCCCAACTCGTGCTGTCTGTCTGTCTGTCTCTCTCTCTGAAAGCAAATTAAAAAAAAAGAATAATGAGAATAAAAATTATCTCTTATATGGCATTTTCTATCCCTTTCACCCCAATACCTTCCCTTCACACTGGATGCCTTTTCCACACCTGATGGCCACAGCTACATCCACTTAACAAATAGAATTTAAGCCCCAATGACAATTCTGTACCAGCTGGTATATATCAGCAAACAAAACAACGTTTCTACTTTCATGCAGCTAATGTTCCAGGGCATGTGGAGGAGAACAGGGGTGAAAAAAAAGAATAAATGTGCATATGTCAGAAAGCTGTAAGTGCTATAAAGAAAAACATATCCAGGTCAGGAACCAGCGATTGGTAAGGAGTATAACTGTGGTAGGATCTGCGCTTTAAGTATCTGTTGCTGAGGAACAAACCACCCAAACTCAGTGGCTTTAAATAACAGGATTCACCGGGGAGCCTGGCTGGCTCAGTTGGTGGAGCATGTGACCTTAAATCTCAGTGTTGTGAGTTCAAGCCTCACATTGGGCATGGACCCTACTTAAAATAAAAGAAATAATAAAACAAAAAAAATAATAAATAATGCCTACCTAACCAGGACTATTATAGAGGTTACAAGTTCTTGTATCTAAAATGCCTGAGATAGCTAGTAGATAGTCAATAAGTGTTAGTTCAAGCAATCTTTAAAACATAACAGCAATCATTTATTTTATCTCTCCTATTTCTGGGGGTGACCGGGTTGAGCTTGGCAATGCTCCCTTGGGGTCTGCCATGTGTTTGTAGATAAACAGGCTTGGGCTGGAGTTATCCTGAAGGATTCCCCACTCAAGTAACAGTTGATGCTGGCAGTCAGCGAGGACCACAGTTAGGGCTGTTGTTGCTGGAGTGTGGCCTGTCTGTGTGACATGGGCTTCTTCACAGCATGATGGCTCTGTTCCAAGGGCAAGCATCCCAACTACTGCTTTTCATAACCTAGCCTGACGAGTAACATAGCCTGACTGCATCCATATTTTGTTAAGAGTCATTAAGGTCAGACCATATTCAAGAGGAAAGGAATTAGACTCTATCTCTTAATGGGAAGAATGGCAAAGAATTTGCAGACATGTTTTTAAAATATCACAGGTAGTTAGGAAAGGTCTCTCAAAACAGAAACTCATAGGAAAAAAGAGATAAAGTTGTGAAAGATCTTGAGAAAATGGATTCCAGGCAAAGAGAACAAAAGCATAGTCCCTAAGAGGGAGTATTCTTGGCATGTTGACCAATATGTTCCAGGAAGAACTGTTAGTTAAGGAAGGTCTTTGGCTTTTACTCTGAGAAGGGAAGCCTTTGGAATGTTCTGAACAGAGAAGTGAGATAATCTTACTCATATTTTCTATAGATTTTATGATTTTTATATGGTGAAGAGACTATTGAGAGGAAAGAATAGAAGCAGGGAAATTAATCCAGATGGCTGTTAAAGTAGTCCAAGAGAGAAGATGGTGGCTTGTTCCTGAAAGTACTGCCAGACTCTGTGTGTGGGTTGAAAGGAGAATCAGCAGAATACGCTGATGGTTTGGATTTGGGGTGTGAAAGAGGGTTCTAGGCTTTTTGGCCTGAGCAACTGAGGGAATGCAAGGTCTATCCACTAAGATGAGAAAAAAAAAAGAGGTTTGGACGGTAGAGAGAAAACCAAACATTTGGTTTTGTGATAAGTTTGAGATACCTATTAGATCTTCAAAGTGGGTAGCAGTATCTGGGAGTTAGAACTCAAGGAGAATTCAAAACCCCCTGGAATCTCACTTCCCACCCCCCCACCCCCACTGTCCCACTATGCCACCAATATCACCAATGATTCTCTCAGTTGATAAGATCAGTACACATTTCTGTCTTTTTTTTTTTTAGTGGTAAAATTTATATAACATAAATTTACCGTCTCAACCATGTAAAATGCTCAGTTCAGGGGCATACAGTACATCCACACTGTTGTGCAGCCACACTACCATCCACCCACAGAACTCCTCATTTTGTAAAACTGAAACTCTCCACCCATTAAACACCAACTCCCCATTCCTTCTGCTCCCAGCCCTTGGCATCCATTCCTCTACTTTCTGTCTTTTAAAATTTGACTACTCTAGATACTTCATATAAATGGAATCATACAGAATTTGCCCTTTTATTTCACTTAGCACAATGTCCTCAAGGCTCATCCATGGTATAGCATGTCAGAATGTCCTCCCCTTTTAAGGCTGAATAATCCATTATATGGAAAGACCACATTTTACTTTTTCATTCATCCATTGGTGGTTGCCTCCACCTTTTGACTATGGTGAATAACACTGCTATGAATATGACAGTCCTGTTTTTATTCTTTGGAGTCTATAGCCAGAAGTAGAATTACTATGTCATATGGTAACTCGAGTTTTAATTTTTTTAGGAGGCGCTATACTGTCTTACAAAACACTTTTGCATTTTACATTCCCACCAACAGTGTACAAGTGTTCTATTTCCTCCACATCCAAATTAAAAGATTTTTTAAAAACCTATGGTATCTATCCTTCTCTGCCTGACTTATTTCGCTTAGCATGACAGCCTCAAGGTCCATCCACTTTGCTAAAAATGGCCAGATTTCATTCTTCCTCATTGCCATATAGTACTCCATTGTATATATATACCACATCTTCTTGATCCTTTCATCAGTTGATGGACATTTAGGTTCTTTCCATGATTTGGCTATTGTAGAAAGTGCCACCATAAACATTGGGGTACATGTGCTCCTATGCATCAGCACTTCTGTATCCCTTGGGTAAATCCCTAGCAGTGCTATTTCTGGGTCATACGGGAGTTCTATCGATAGTTTTTTGAGGAGTCTCCACACTGTTCTCCAGAGTGGCTGCACCAGTTTACATTGCCACCAACAGTGTAGGAGGGTGCCTGTCTCTCCACACCCTCGCCAGCATCTATAGTCTTTTGATTTGTTCATTTTAGCGACTCTGACCAGTGTGAGGTGGTATCTCAGTGTGGTTTTGATTTGAATTTCCCTGATGATGAGTGACACTGGGCATCGTTTCATGTGCCTGTTGGCCATCTGGATGTCCTCTTTGGAGAAGTGTCTATTCCATGGGGAGAGGAAGGGGGAAAGAGAGTGGGGGAGAGTGAGGGACACAGATCAAGGGAGACTACTGAATCCTGAAAACGAACCATGAACTGAAGGGGGAGGGGGAGAGAGGGAGGGGGTGATGGTCATGGTGGGGGGCACTTGTGGGGAGAAGCACTGGGTGTTATATGGAAACCAATTTGACAATAAACTATTTTTAAAAAAAGTAAAAAAAGAAAAAGAAAGTAGGAGGGTAGTGGAACATTTTCAAAGTGCTACAAGAAAAAAAAAGGTAAATACATGTTACTAAAAACTAATGAATTCTACAAATATTTTGTGTTAACAGGAAATAGACTATATTAAACATTTTATAAGGTAAAAAAACATTAAAATCTCTATTAAACATCTTCAGTGAAAAGTTGCATGTCTTTGCTATCTGTCTCCGGCTTGAGGTTATTCTAAAAATATTTTTAATCTTTTATTTATGTTTTAGAAACAGAACATGAGTTGAGCCGGGGAGAACCAGAAAGAAAGGGAGACACAGAATTCAAAACGGGCTCCAGGCTCCGAGTTGTCAGCACTGAGCCTGATGCGGGGCTCAAACCCATGAATGGTGAAATCATGAAGTGAGCCAAAGTCGGACGTTTAACCATCTGAGCCACCAGGTGCCCCTAGCTTGAGCTTAGTCTAATACTTTTTTCTTTTTTGCTACTACGCTTACTAAATTAGGAAAGGAAAATGACATGCGAATATAATACATATTGAGTAAAGATCCAATACTGAAATAAGATGTCAGTGTGTTCTGTACAAATGGAGTTATTCTGACCATGATATGGTCTACAGAAGTTGTACTATAGGAATGGATCTCCCTTTGCATGATACCTAGAGTCAGTTCCACATACAAAGTAGGTTTGGTACAGTTTGGATGGAAGGGTGGTAAGGAAATAGATATTAAAACTGAGAAAAGTGTTTACTAAAGCCCTTATACTAAAATTGGAACCATACAGAGAAGATTAGCATGGCACCTGCACAAGGATAACATGCAAATTCATGAAGCATTTTGTATTTTTGTATAGGATAATTGAATTATTAAATTATACACCTGAAACTAATATAATACTGTATGCTAAGTACACTGGAAATAATAAAATACTGAAGAATGATCCAGTGGAATGAGAAAGATAAGGAAAATTATTTTTGCTGTCTCTACTTAATAAAGGATATATGCCCTTTCTGATGGCTTCTTCCAACAAAGTGACAGCCAAATGTACAAAGAGCTCTGCACTCACTCTTCCCCTCCTTTATCTTCGTCCTCGTTATCTTCTTTTTCCTTCAACAAACCAGTACATTCCTTAACTTTAGTCAGGCACAAAAGAATTACATGTTAAGATATTTTACAAAGAGGGCAAG
>PJEM01019133.1:0-16790 GCA_004023845.1 Helogale parvula
AAGTAGTTTATTGTCAAATTAGTTTCCATACAACACCCAGTGCTCTTCCCCACAAGTGCCCTCCTCCATCACCACCACCTCTTTTCCCCCCTCCCCCTTCAACCTTCAGTTCATTTTCAGTATTCAATAGTCTCTCAGGTTTTGCGTCCCTCTCTCTCCCCAACTCTCCTTCCCTCTTCCCCTCCCCCTGGTCCTCCATTAGGTTTCTCCTGTTCTCCTGTTAGATCTATGAGTGCAAACATACTATATTATTTTTAAAAGCAGAAGGTACATGACGATTCCATCAGAGAGTCTCCTAACATGGTTTATTCTCTTTCAGAAAAATGACTGAGAAAATACACCCACTTTCTCTCTCAACTTGCAATGGAACACTTGTGGATTTTCTCTGATTGGTAACCCTGAAAGACCACAGAGTGCACCTCTGACCTTGTGTACCCCTTTATCCTTTCCCGCCATGGATTCACCAATCTAGAAAGAAACCTTAGCATTGGCAAACGAAGCTATCTAAAGCTATGCCACTAAATTACAGATAAGGGGTACATTTCAGACATCTCTCTGGCTCTCATTTTTCCTTAGGGTTTACCAGACTGACATTGTATTTCTGACATGCTTAATAGCTCCTTCAAAAATTTTCATTATGTAGTTTCTTAATGCAACTGTAACGTGAGCAATCTGAAGAACTTCTCATGAGAGTAAAATACTGGCTTCCAGTTCTCCTTGCTTTCATTTACTACCCAGGTGCCCTTGAACAGGTTCTATTTCCTTTCTGGCCTCTGCACCTTCAGCTGGAAAAGAGGGTTCTGGACTAGATGCTCTTGAGGGTTCACCCAGCTCTAATCTCACAGCCACAGAATTGGGTGGACTGATGATCACTACTGATAGCCAACTGAGTGAGTCTTTTACCGTACTACAAAAAAGTAAACTAAAAGAATCTGAAAACCTGCGTGCTATGAGGATCATAAATTCAACAGGCTAGAATGACAGGCAAACAGTACTAGGCAGATAATGGAAGAAAGTTGTAACTTAGAAGGAAAAGTAAGAGACCCATCCACGCTGGTCTGCAGTCACTCATCCAGAGCCATCGTCCCTGCACAGACCAATGTCTCAACTTCTTCCTCAGTCTCTGTTTATACGGCAATTAAGACTTGGAAGTTATAGTAGCATTTTATTTTGCCCTATGATCTCCTTGCAATAGAGATTAATAATTTTGTATGCTCAGAGCAGACTTGAAAGATCTCAGGCTTTCCTTTTTTTTATTTTTTTTCTTCTTCTCTGTGGAGTTCTCTGTCCCAGAACAATTTTTTCTTCTGCTCTCACTCTTTATCCTTTTCCTACTCTTCATGTCTCCGGTAAGACATTTTGGTCAGGCAGCACCTTCCTCCGGCTGCTTCTGTAGCTCTTAATATCTGCTCCATGTGCTCTGCCCCAGATATGTTACTGAAGGGACCTTACAGTGGGAAGGCAGGTGGCCTAAGAGCCTTCTTACTGCTAAATTTAACTTGGTACTTGCTATCTCAAACAAACCATTTCCCTTCTCTGTTTGTGCCTGCATTTTGCCTCATATGAAATGGAGATAATAACACTTACCTTCTGCAGCCCACCAGGGTGTTATGAGGATTAATTAAAGTTCTTTGAAGATGACAAGTCCTGGGCAAAGTTATTATTAGCTAAGCAAAGTACCTGCTTTAATACCCAGGGTCTCTGGGAAGGTCAGACAAGCTCCCTTTAGGGCAGTCCTCGCTCTCATTTTTCCCATATTACTTTCTGTCAGCAACAGCAAGCAGAGGACCTGGGGGTGTTCTTTGGAGAATGGTGTTTTTTCAATGGGATTAAACTGCATAAATAATTGAAAAGTGCCAATGTGCCTGGAGAGTGCAGTGCACCTTCTCATTACTACGCGCCTTCCCAGCCACCTCTGTGGGGCAATGATTCAGAGACGTCAACAGTTTTCTGAGGGAAACATGGCCGTGCAGAGGCCGGTGGTAATTAATTCTGGGCATATACCTGCCATTTTGCTCACTCCAAAATATTTCACAATGTGGAATATACAAAGACAAAGACAAAGAACATTTGCTCATTGTTTCTCACTTCAGTGATGGAAAACTTGAAGTACAAAGATAGGAACCCATTTTCTTATGGCCACAGAGGTGGGGGAATAAAAGGCACAACCTTGGTTCTTAGAGTCACAGATTTTTTTGAGTGAGAGGAGTCTACTAGCATTTTAAAATTTAGAACTGTCCACCCCAGGCCTTAGCTCGACTCTTTAGAGTAGTGCCAGTTTGGTGATCAGATGGCCCAGGAACTAATGAAAATCAAAGTTTTCAAGTTTCTGGATGTTTCTCCCCTGCCTTCTCATTATGATGTTTAAAAAACCCTGCTTGGGGGGTCCATTATTGTCTACCTTTTGTAAAACCTAGCGACCTCTCTGTCAGTTTCCTTAAAGCGTGATGCTCACAACATGTACCAAGTACTTTAGATACAAACTGATCAGCATCGAGCAAAATACGGTTTCTCTTTCCCTTGTTCCAGACAGGATCTGATCTTACAGAAGACACATCATACTGATGTACTGATGACTCATATTGTACTTAACATCAACGAACGCTGCCCCATCCAGTTCGCCTCCTGCTAATGAAGGATGTTTTCCTTTATTTCTAACTGGTATAAATGATTTTTGACCTGTATGAAGACTTCACATTGATGGCCTACTTATTTAGCATTCTGCTCCCAGCTGTTTCTCAGCTTGATTAAATCATTATCAACCCTGACTTTTCCTTGAAGTCTATAAGCTAACTCTTTCTTCCAGTGGTGGGAATGTTGATCCCTTTATTTCCTTTATTTTCTTTGCAGATGTCTGGTCTGCAGAGAAAGAAGACTCAGGAAAAATAAAAGCAAGGCCAAAGCAAGAAGAACGAGAGCTGGTAAGTAAGTAAGTGTGGAAAGGAGAGTGACAGGGGAGAGAAAGATAATTTAACATTTCCTAATTTCTTACCATATCTTTCTAAAGGCATCAGTGTTGCAAAATAAGAATTTAATTTCCCCCAGACCACGCAACAGGAACTTGATTAATAGATGATGAAAAAGTTACATTTGTAATTTTGCAGGCATTTTCTTGACTTGGTTGTAACTTCATTTTCCCTATGTCATTTCATCTTCATTCTTCCCATCAGGAATAGTGAGAGGGCCTTGCTAATTCAGGGCAAGAAGTTTTTTATTGGAACTCATAGACGAAACTCATACCTTCTTTTTTCCACTCCTGGCGGATGCAGAGGTTTCTCTATTATTTTCTGGGGATCAGTATTGTGGCATTAGATACCATCAAGCCATTAGTTTCCTGACTATTGAGCTTTCTTTGGCTATTAAAAGATCACCCCTCTACCCTCTTTTGGAAATGAAGCTATTGGGATTGTCTTTCATTTCTATTTTTATTAAAAAAAAAATTTAATGCATTGCCATTTTACCCTCTTGCCTGCAATGATTGCATAAAGAACCAAACAGCAGCCAAGAAAAAGTCTTAAGTAATCCTTAGAGAAATAAGAGAAGTCATAATTGAATAATCTGCAACCAGCACTTATTATCTGGGTTACAGTCTTTCCTAGCATACCTTCATTCCAGATGGGGGTATAAATAGACACGTGCTCTGGGAAAAGGAAGAATTGAAGCTGAGAGAAGACAGACGAGATGGTAGAGTGCCACATAAAAGCCAAAGCTTTAAAAAATTAAAGTTGTAATAGCACAAAGATTGCCTTTTGGATTGTACAAGTGTGATTCTCTCTCTGAAATCCAGTTTAGGTTAATGGCCTGAGGAGGCCTTGGCTTCAGCCTCCCTGTAAATGTATGAATTAGGTTTGTGCAGTGCTTGCTGGAGGCTCTCGGCAGGTCTCCGAAAGAGGCATGATGCCATTCCCCCCTCCCCCCACCCCGGCTTAAATCAACAATAATAATTTAGTAAGACAATTTAAAATCTATTAGCAATAATAATTGTAAACAGTGAAAATAGTGTGGAACATATTCAAATAATTCAAACAAGCAAGATAAGAATACCAATCATCCTCTTGTTTCCTTTTCACTGGACTGTGGGTTCAGAGAGAAGGTGCCCATCAGAATAATATGCAGGTGTCTGATGCAGGTTTCCATCAGAATAATAGGACAATCAGAAAAGAGATAAATTAACTGAGCAGACTTCTCTGCTACCCTCGCTCTCAACACTTTCCCCCTTCCCTCTGGGGTACATACACACTGACTCTGCCACAAAACATCTCACAGCTGTTGATTCCTGCTGCCTTTAACTTCTGGGTGGCACTTTCATTTCCTATTTAGAGACCCAAGGAGCATTCTTTTGACAGTTGGAGCCTGATTAGAAACCTGAAGCAGAGTGTGGGGAGCTGGGGTGCAAGAGGTCCATCTTGGCTTGGGCACAACTCTTGGTTTCATAACTAGGTTGTGAGCCTGGACTCTTGCCTGGATTGTGAGTCCTCATAAAAATGTATGGACATGAGGTCCTCACTTTGGCTTCTGAGGATTTTTGTCTACCTTAGAGATTTTCAGAAGGGTACATGACCCCTAGACAGGGAGAGACTGGAGGAAGTGACATCGAAAAGAATGGTGTAAGTCACAGAGTATTGCATCTCACAGGGACAACCTATGAAACCTTGACACAGTCTGGATAATGGTGTGCTCCTATGGGTCTCTCTATGGGTGTCTGTGTAAAGCTAAGAGAAGGGTAACAGAGAGACAGAGAGTGTCAACTAGGAAGAACAGTCTCCCCTTTCAGCTCCTATCTTTTTTTTTTTTAATTTATTTTTGAAAGACAGAGAGAGACAGCATGAGCAGAGGAGGGTCAGACAGAGAGGGAGACACAAAATCCAAAGCAGGCTCCAGGCTCTGAGCTAGCTGTCAGCACAGAGCTCGATGCAGGGCTCGAATCCACAAACCGTGAGATCATGACCTGAGCTGAAGCTGGATGCCCAACCAACTGAGCCACCCAGGCGCCCCTCAGCTCCTATCTTTAAATGAAAAAGATGTAAGTGTCTGGAACAGTTCAAAGACAGGTGTGGTGGCCAGTTTAAAAATGTCTTAGTGTGCATAAGAGCGAGTCCTATAGGGCTTCGTGGTAAAAATAAATCAAAACAAAAAGTAACAACAACAAAAGAAGAAGGAATTAAAAATTAAGTGTAAAAATAAGTTCTCCCTAGGGGCACCTAGGTGGCTCGGTTGGTTAAGGGTCCAACTTCAGCTCAGGTCATGATCTCATGGTTTGTGGGTACATTAGGCTCTGTGATGATGCCTCAGAGCCTGGAGCCTGCTTCAGAATCTCTCTCTCTCTCTCTCTCTCTCTCTCTCTCTCTCTCTCTCTGCCCCTCCTTCTCTCTCTCTCTCAGAAATAATAAACACCTTTTAAAAAGTTCTCTCAGAAATGTATAGAACTATTATACACTTCTAATTATTATTTTCTAACTTATGTGATCTTACCACATAAAACATGGACAGGTCCTAACGTTCTTCTTAAAGAACATTATCCTGGTTACAGAGGAATGTCCTAAAGACCATCGAAGAAAGTGGAAGTGGGAACATCACAGGCCTATTTGCTTTTTTTAATATTTATTTTTGAGAGAGACAGAGAGACAGAGAGAGAGAGAGAGAGAGAGTGAGCAGGGGCAGGGGAGAGGCAGAGAGAGGGAGACACAGAACTTGAAGTGGGCTCCATGTTCCACGTTGTCAGCACAGAGCCTGATGCAGGGCTTGAACTTACTGTGAGATCATGACCAGAGCAGAAGTCAGACACTTAACTGACTGAGCCACCCAGGTGTCCCAGGGCTATTTGTGATTAAATGTGCAATACCCAGGAAGTCAGGTGATATCAGGGAAAAACCTCCTTAGATGTTGAATAGTATCTTTTGTTCATCGTGTTGGGAAATTTGAATTATTGTTGGTGAACCTCCTTTTTATCCATGAATCAATGACCCTTGAGAAAATCCTAGTAAATGTTATCACATTCTATGTCATGACTGTGAATAAAACTTCTGCAGAAGGAAATAATCATCAACGCCTTGAAGACAAGAAACAGAAGAACTGACAGACCACCGCTTCAGGGATATACATAATCCCAACCTCTCATCCCCAATAGTGCTCAGATTGGATTATGTTTTGGGACATGGTACTGTTATATACGTGGTTCCACCGGAAATGTTAAAGCAGTAAATTCAGAATCTTTTTCCTTCATTTTTTTTTTTTTACCAAGAATAGCTTCAATTAATATCAAAATAAATCTTAGAAATGATCATTATCTTTATGGTCCATTTGGCAACTTGTCTTGCTTCAGTTTTATCATCTCATAATTGATCATGAGGAGATTTGTCTATTTCCAATTTACCAAAGTGGAAATTGAGAGATAGTAATGCAAAGTGTAAGGTCCATACTTACATAAATAAGACAGAAGATAACTGGCTACAGAAATTATAAGAACACACTAACTCCCAAATGTTATCCTAGACTTCCTTTTCAGTTCAATATCCTTTTTAGAGAAATCAAACCAAATTCCTCTAGAATAGTATAAACCTGGCAATAAAATGAGTCGAGCCTGAATTTCTTCTTTTCTTGGGAGTAATAGCTATTCTCTGCAGTGGGATCTGATCTGTATTAACCTGTTTTTCAGAAAAAATGAGTCTGTATGTCATCAAGAAAGGTGAAGAGGAATGCCCATGCTAATAATCTTGCACACCACAGGACTGACCACATCAATCATGGTGTCTTACGAGAGAGAATGATGAATGTCCCCTAAAGCCTTTAGAGGAGAAAATCCTTTTGGGAATGGCAGTTCAGGATAATTGCACCTAGAATTCAGAAAAGCACACACACAACTTTACGCACGAGAGGATTTGACTGAATCCAAAGACTCAGGACTGGAAATCTAGACAGCCTGGCATTCCTGCCAAATCTCAAAAGCCAATTTTAAGTGGGCCAAGAAAAAGGCATTTTCTTTCTCTGAACTTGGGTTTCACTAGGAAACAGGAAGAGTTAAAATCTGTGCTCTGAACCAACAAATCAATCCCATCAGTGGATTCAGTGAATTGTCACCAAATACACAGCTACCCAAGGACTTCTCTGGGCTCCACTATCAGGAGTTACCAAAGTAATTACTACAAGTTCTTCAATCAGTAAATCTTTGGTGATTGCTCTACTAACCACTTAGATATATATCTTAGTAAATATTTCTCCCACTGTATGAAATATTCCATTTTTAAAATCCCGTGCCTATTGTTTCTTTTTAAATTGATTTACTTATTATCTCCTCTGAAAACATTCCCTCACATCCTCTATTTTCTCAAGAGATATCATTTTTGCTATTTTCGCTGCATACTGTTGCATTTGCCATATTGCTTTATGATTTTCGCCATTAATGCAGTCACTCATTCCACAAGTACATATTGAGTGCTTAGTGTGTACCAGTTACTGTTATAGGCACTGGGATATAACAGCGTATAAGACAGGAAGGTCACAGAACTCAGGGAATTTTCATTCCATGAGACAGAAGATGGATAATAAGCAGTTCACATGACTTACAACAGAATCTGTCTTTAACTGAATCTGCTTCCGCAGTGACGGTACCTAAGAAGGGTGCGATACCTGCTGGTCAGGCTAAATTTAGTTGTATATATAATTTCAGGTCACCTGAATCACCTGCATCCTTGATTTTGTGGCTCTGGCCGAGGCATATACCTGGTAGTCTTCCATTCATATCTCATCTGCACTCACATGTCATTTCTGCCATTGCTGAGACTCAGTATCCTACTTTGCTCTGGAATCAATCATGAGTCTCATCTCGAGCGGCTATTACTGTTGCCACTCTGCACCGAGCTCTTTCCTGGACATTCTGTTTGGCCACTGAACATGCTGCTGCCTGTTGCCTACGGCAGCTCACCGCTTTCCAGTTGGTATGAGCTCCTGGCTGGTCATGTCGCTAGTGAGCCTTGAGCTGCCTGTTGGTATGTATTGGGAGCTCACATAAAGCTACCAAGATCACTGCAAAATGGACCAATACAGAGAGGGATTCTCCAGTGATCCTTGGCTTTCATTGTGGATATCTGTGCCCACTGCTCAGAGCAGCCTGCAACTGCCCGTAGATCTCACCATGGTTACTTTGCAGCCATGATTGCCCACATTTCTTTTTTCAAGTTTGGAAACAACTTTCGTTCCTCTAGGCTTTGCCTTCTTACAGGGACTCTTTAATAGGTTTGCTTGGGCCCTGAAATGTACACTTTTCACCTACACAGCTACCCATTCCATATGGTGCACATGAAATATGAAAGAAGCTGAGTCTGGGTGGAATTTAGCAAAAGCCACCATGCTGTTATTTGAAACATTACACCTCTTTATTCGCCTCTCTGGCTTCCAAGTACATCTCTTTGGCCTGATTAATTTTCCCATGTTGGATTTTCTGAGAAACCATGAAATCCCAGTTGGGACCCTCAATTTAACCAAGCACACACTTGCATCCCAAGTGTGTGCATGATTCAGGACTGTCCTAGCTCCCGTGTGAATCAATGGATGCATAGAAATAGTGGACAGTAATGGCATAAAAGATGTCACTTGATCCCACATGAGAGCACCTGCCCACTTGGGAACCCTGATGCATGTTTACAAGAGGAGAATAAATTAGGCTTACAAATAGCTCTAAATGCTTCCATAGAAATCATTCACAACATAGATTCTCTAATTATTCTTAGTTTATCCACCCTTTAACTCATCTTGTTTTCTTATAATGACAGATCTTTGAAATAGGTATCATTTACCTCAATTTTACCTTTGAGGTACTGAGGTAGAGAACTCAAACTCTGACTCAAAAGTCAGTGCTCATTCTACTATCCTACAGTGCCAGTTCACATAGTCAGCCTGCAACATTAGAGATTGTGACTCCAGCCTCTATCTCAATTAGAGGGACCCAGAAAAGCTAGTGAGATACTATTTGACCTCTGTGAGTCTCCTAGGTGGTACTTAGATTAGCAAAGCCACCCTTACCTTTGGGGATGGGAGGAAGAAGCTTTAAGAAATAATCCTCTGTCCTTTTACTACATCCAGTTCAGTGCTGGGGTAATGCTGATATATCTTCCTTCCTTCCTTACCTTGTGCAACTTCTAACTATTCCTCATACATTAGCTAATCTCTTAAGAGTGTTCTCTTATTGGAATGTGAATTTCTGAAAGAGAGAGGATGGTGATACTCTGTCCAAGTACTAACCCTCTATCAGTTTTGATGAGCAAAGTTAAATAGTTTACAGATTCTTTAAAATGAAAGTAAAGACTGGATAAAGTAGATACCAAAGACCAATGAAAGGCAAATGGGAACCAGGGAGACAATGGAAGAAAATCTAAGAGTATACCAGTTTTAGGAGATTATCTTAGGATGGCCTGCTGTCTTCTAGGTATGGCCATAGGGACATGGATGATATATTCTTCATCTTGTTTGTTGTCACCAAGTACAGATGGGAAACTATTCAAGAAAGTATAGTGCCTTGGGGTGGCCACTGCTTCAGCCTGCAGACACAGCTTTTTTCCTCCAGATAGGGGAAGCTGGTCAGCAATATACTTTTGAGTTTATTTATTTATTTTGAGAGAGACAGAGACAGAGCACCACCAGTGCAGAGCCCGATGTGGGGCTTAAATCCACCAATGATGAGATCATGACCTGAGCCAAAACCAAGAGTGAGAGGCTTAACTGCCTGAGCCACCTAGGTGCCTCATAGTCGGCAAGATATTAAAGCATATTGCATAGCCTGAGGCTGCCTTCCTGTACATATACAAATAGAAATACAATACAAATAGAGCTTAGCTAATTAAGTAGGCAGGTGGATATAAAGAAATGAAATGTGAAGTTACAGAGGTCTCTAATACAGGTTATCTGGTATCACCTCCATCAAGAAAGGTTGGATTCTGGGGGAGGAGCCAAGATGGCAAAGAGGAAGGGAGCTCGGTAAACTTCGTCTGCCCCATCGATCGAGCTGAGAAGGACATTACTCTCATCTGCAAGAGCTGAAGGAGAAAATACGGACTCCAGAAGGAAGAGAACCTGAAGGATACCTGAGTGAGTGAGTGCGAACTGGGGAGATTAGAAAACGGGCCAGCTCGAGACGGGCAGGGGAGGTGGGAGCCCCAGCCAAACGCGGGGCAAGCATGCGGAGCCCGAGAGACAAAGGGAAGAGATAGAGAGACCAAACAAGCTCATAGTACTGTCTCTGGGGAAGAGGTAAAGAACGCTTAACTGCGCTTGGAGAGAGAAGCTCACTCCATAGACAACTGCTTGGTAGCCTAAATCCCGAACCAACGTGGCGCAAGGGAGGGAACAGCTTCCAGCCCGGCGCCATCTTGGCGAGGAGTCAGCGACCTCTGCAGCGGCGGTGTCAGGGGTACTCACTTCAACCTCAGTTTTGGGAGTGGGAGCACGCACCTCATTTCCATGGCGCATCTCGCCCCCGGCATTGGCCGCACGAACCCTGAATCCCGGGTACCAACAGGGAAAAAAAAGCCCCTACCTCCACGCGATCCTGGAAGAGAGTTGGTGGTGGTGGAGTCCTGGGTGCGCGCGCAGGCTGCAGGAGCTCCCAGCTCACTTCCAGCAGCTCCCTGCACTGCCTTCAGCAACAGCTACGCCCTCATTCCTCCCCCAACACTAACGCCATCCCCGCTGGGGGTTGGGTCTGTGAAGGTGCACACCCACTTCACCTCCTGCTGCGCATCTCGCCTCAGGCAGGGACAGCCGAAACCCCAGCTTGAGCCAAGACAAACCGATTCCTCCCCCTAAGAAGCCAGTAACCAAAACAAAAACATCTCATCTGTGGTAGCATAAAAAGTGCATGGACTGGAACTTTGAACCAAGGCGGGCCTGGAAAATACAACTCAGCTCAACCTAGGCAAAAGGAGATCGGACTCATTAGAGTGGCCTACAGTTAGTAGTTAAGCAGAGCTTGGCATGCCCCCTACCTAATCTCTGTAGACACCAAGGCAGAGCCTCTGAGAGCAGCCTCCAAGACCTACCACATCAAACGACTCCTATCCACAAGGGGGAGCTGCTGGTTTTGTTTTGTTTTTGTTTTTGTTTTTGCTTTTTTTATAATTTTTTCTACATTTTTTTCTTTTCGCTTTTTTCTGTATGTATTTTTTATTATTATTACTTTTTTTTAACTTAAATTTTTAAAAATTTTTACTCCTTATTTTCCTTTCTCCTTTCTCCCTTTTTTTTTTCTTCTTTCTTCTTTACCTTCTTGCAATCAGATATATTCTCCTATATCTCATCCCTACCTCTCCCCTCAACTGGTCATACACTTTTAGACTGTCCACTGTTCTTTGTTGTCTCTGACCCCCTTTATTTTTTTCTTTTTATTTTTCTTTTCTTCTTCTCCTCTTTTCATCTCCTTCCTCCCCATTCTCCTTATTTTCTTTCTCCCTGTTAATGTGTTTGTTTGTTTGATTTGTCTGTGCGTTTGTGCCCTCTGTGTGTGTCTGTCTGTTTTCCTTCTTAAGGCTACACCAAGAAACAAGCCAAAGTGTGCATGACAGCGAGTCCCAAATACTGCTGAGTATGGAAATAAAATATTCAAAGGCACAACAAGAGAAACTGAGAGACACCATTAAAAGAATATTTCCTGAAATGACAGGCCCTGGACAGTCAATAAGCCTCCTTTAACAAAGAAATATTAACAGGGGCACAGTGCACAACGAGCTTTCTAAAGGTGACAAGAGACAGAAAACTAGCAAAAATGACAAAACGAAGGAACTCCCCCCTGAAGAACCTCCAAGAGGAAGTCACAGCCACAGAACTGCTCAAGACAAATCTAGACAACAAACCAGATCAAGAATTTTAAAAACTTGTCATAAAATTAATCGCTGGGGTTGAGAAAAGCATCAAAGAATCAACTGACCAGTGACTAGGCAATATGATGAGTTAAAAAATGCTATAGGTGAGGTGAATAACAAACTGGAGGCAGCCACCTCAAGGATTGACGAGGCAGAGAAAAGAATAGGTTAATTAGAAGATATAGTTATAGCAAAAGAGGAAGCTGAAAAAAAGAGAGAGAAATTAATCCAGGAGCAATAAAGGAGAATTTGAGACCTGAGTGATACAATCAAGCGGAACATCTGTATCATAGGATTCCTGAAGAGGAAGAGAGAGAGAAAGGGCCTGAAAGGTTACTAGACCAAAATATAACTGAGAATTTCCCAAATCTGGGAAAAGAAATAGACATTCAAATTCAAGAGGCACAAAGAACCCCCTTAAGATGTAACTTGAATCAGCCTTTGGCACAACATATCATAGTGAAACTGGCAAAATATAAAGATAAAGAGAGAATTCTGAAAGCAGCTAGGGAGAAAAGGGCCCTCACATACAAAGGGAAACCTATCAGAGTGGTTACAGACCTATCTAATGAAACCTGGCAGGCCAGGAAAGAATGGCAAGAAATCTTCAATGTGATGAACAGAAAAAACATGCAGCCAAGAATCCTTTATCCAGCAAGCCTGTCATTCAAAATAGAAGGAGAGATAAAAGTGTTCCCAAATAAACAAAACCTGAGAGAATTCATGACCACCACACCAGCCCTACAGGAAATCCTAAGAGGGACTCTATAAGGGAAATGTTGCAAAGAATACAAAGTACCAGAGACACCACTATAAACATGAATTCTATGGAGAACACAATGTCTCTAAACCCACATTTCTCAATAATAACACTGAATGTAAATAAACTGAATGCTCCAACCAAACGACACAGGGTACCAGAATGGATAAAAAAAAAACAAAAAAAAACCCATCTCTTTGTTGTCTACAAGAGACTCATTTTCGACTGGAAGACACCTTCAGGTTAAAAGTAAAGGGATGGAGAAATGTCTATCATGTGACTGGAAGCCAAAAGAAAGCTGGAGTAGCCATACTAATATCAGACAAACTGGACTTTAAAGTAAAGGCAGTAACAAGAGATGAAGAAGGACATTATATAATAATTACAGGATCTCTCCATCAGGAAGAGCTAACAATTATAAATATCTATGAGCCAAATTCGGGAACACCCAAATACATAAAACAATTAATCACAGAAATAAACAATCTTATTGACAAAAATGTGCTAATTGCAGGGGACTTTAATACTCCACTGTCAGCAATGGATAGATCAACCAGGCAGAAAATCACTAAAGAAACAATGGACCTGAACAACACATTTGAACAGATGGAACTGATAGATATATTTAGAACTCTGCATCCTGAAGATAGAAAATTCACCTTCTTCTCGAGTGCACATGGCACATTCTCCAAGATTGATCACACACTGGGACATAAAGCAGCCCTCCATAAGTATAAACGAATAGAGATCATACCACGCACACTTTCAGATCACAATGCTATGAAACTTGAAATAAACCACAGGAAAAAGTCTGGAAAACCTCCAAGAATGTGGAGGTTAAAAACCACCCTTAAAGAATGATTGCGTTAATCAGGCAATCAGAGAAGAAATTAAAAAATATATGGAAACTAACGAAAACAAAAATACAACAATCCAAAATCTCTGGGACACAGCAAAGGCAGTCCTATGAGGAAAGTATATTGCAATCCAGGCCAATCTCAACAAACTAGAAAAAACACAAATTCAAAATTTAACAGAGCACCTACTGGAACTAGAAGGGAAGCAGCAAGAGCACCCCAAACCCAGCAGAAGAAAAGAAATGATAAAGATCAGGACAGAAATAAACAATATAGAGTCCAAAAGAACAGTCGAGCAGATCAATAAAACCAAGAGTTGGCTCTTTGAAAAAATAAACAAAATCGATAAACCTGTAGCCAAGCTCCTCAGAAAGAAAAGAGAGAGCACCCAGATAGACAAAATCATGAATGAAAAAGGATCTATTACAACCAATCCCTTAGAAATACAAGCAATCATCAGAGATTACTATGAAAAATTATATGCCAACAAAGTGGACAACACAGAAGAAACGGACAAATTCCTAAATGCGCATGCACTGCCAAAATTCAAACAGAAAGAGATAGAAAGCATGAATAGACCAATAACCAGTGAAGAAATCAAATCCGTTATCAAAAATCTCCCAACGAATAAGAGCCCAGGGCCAGATGGCTTACCAGGGGAATTCTACCAGATATTTAAAGCAGTGCTCATAACCATTCCTCTCAAACTATTCCAAAAAATAGAAATAGAAGGAAAATATCCACTCATTCTACGAAGCCAGCATCACCTTAATCCCCAAACCAGACAGAGACCTAGCTAAAAAAGAGAACTACAGACCAATATCCTTAATGAATACAGATGCAAAAATACTCAACAAGATACGGGAAAATCGAATCCAACAGCACATAAAAAGAATTATCCATCATGATCAAGTGGGATTCATCCCTGGGTTACAGGGCTGGTTCAATATTCACAAATCCATCAATGTGATCCATCACATTAACAAAAGAAGGGGAAAAAACCATATGATCCTGTCGATAGATGCAGAAAAGGCGTCTGACAAAATACAGCACCTTTTCTTAATAAAATCCCTTGAGAAAGTCGGAATAGAAGGAACTTACCTAAACATTATAAAAGCAGTTTATGAAAAGCCCACAGCCAATATTATCCTCAATGGGGAAAAACTGAGAGCTTTCCCCTGAGATCAGGAACACGACAGGGGTGTCCACTCTCACCACTGCTGTTTAACATAGTGCTGGAAGTCCTAGCATCAGCAGACAACAAAAGGAAATAAAAGGCATCAGAATTGGCAAAGAAGAAGTCAAACTTTCCCTTTTTGAAGATGACATGATACTCTACATGGAAAACCCGACAGACTCCACCAGAAGCCTTCTAGAACTGATCCATGAATTCAGCAAAGTTGCAAGATACAAAATCAATGTACAGAAATCAGCTGCATTCCTATACACCAAAAATGAAGCAGCCGAAAGAGAAATCAAGAAACTGATCCCATTCATCATTGCACGAAAAACTATCAAATACCTAGGAGTAAACCTAACCAAGGATGTAAAAGACCTATATAATGAAAACTATAGAAAACTTGTGAAAGAGATTGAAGAAGACACCAACAAATGGAAAAACATTCCCTGTTCATGGATCAGAAGAATAAACATTGTGAAAATGTCATTACTACCCAAAGCAATCTACACATTCAATGCAATCCCCATCAAAATTGCACCAACATTCTTCTCAAAGCTGGAACAAACTATCCTCAAATTCGTAAGGAACCTCAAAAGACCCCGAATAGCCAAAGTTATATTGAAGAAGAAAACCAAAATGGGACACATCACAATCCCAGACTTTAGCCTCTACTACAAAGCTGTCATCATCAAGACAGTATGATATTGGCACAAAAACAGACACATAGACCAATGGAATAGAATAGAGAACCCAGAACTGGGCCCACAAATGTATGGCCAATTAATTTTTGACAAAGTAGGAAAGAGTATGCGATGGAAAAAAACTGCCTCTTTAGCAGGTGGTGCTGGGAGAACTGGACAGCAACATGCAAAAGAATGAAACTAGGTCACTTTCTTACACCATACACAAAAATTAACTCAAAATGGCTGAAGGACCTGAATGTAAGACAGGAAACCATCAAAACCCTCGAGGAGAAAGTAGGAAAAAACCTCCTAGACGTTCACTGCAGCAATCTCCTAGTGGACACATCCCCAAACGCAAGGGAAATGAAAGCAATACTGAACTCTTGGGACTTCATCAAGATAAAAAGCTTCTGCACTGCAAAGAAAACAATCAAGAAAACTAATAGACAACCGATGGAATGGGAAAAGATAGTTGCAAATGACATATCAGATAAAGGGCTAGTATCTAAAATCTGCAAGGAACTCACCAAACTTCACACCCACAAAACAAATAACCCAGTGAAGAAATGGGCAGAAGACATGAACATACACTTCTCCAAAGAGGACATCCAGATGGCCTGCAGGCACATGAAATGATGCTCAACATCACTCATTATCAGGGAAACACAAATCAAAACCACACTGAGATACCACCTCACACCAGTCAGAGTGGCTAAAATGAACAAATCAAGAGACTATAGATGCTGGCGAGGGTGTGGAGAGACGGGCACCCTCCTATACTGTTGGTGGGAATGTCAACTGGTGCAGCCACTCTGGAAAACAGTGTGGAGGTTCCTCAAAAAACTATCAATAGGACTCCCTTATGACCCAGCAATAGCACTGCTAGGGATTTACCCAAAGGATACAGAAGTGCTGATGCATAGGAGCACATGTACCCCAATGTTCATAGCAGCAATGTCAACAATAGCCAAAACATGGAAAAAGCCTAAATGCCCATCACCTGATGAGTGGATCAAGAAGATATGGTATGTATACATGGCAATGAGAAAGAATGAAATATGGCCATTTGTAGGAAAGTGGATGGACTTTGAGGGTGTCATGCTAAGTGAAATAAGTCAGGCAGAGAAGGACAGATACCATATGTTTGCACTCATAGTTCTAACAGGAAATTTTCAGAATGATCTAGCCTCAAGAAAAGCAAGCAGTCAGTAGTGCTAAAGAAAAATTGATTCAGTATCTAATGGATATTTGATACCTGTCACAACACAGCATTTTATATACTGTTAAGTGAAACTGCAATACAATCTAAGTTTATGTTGGGATTGTTTGCTGTATAGTTGGATTTAATGAAATGTTTAGAGGTGCAGTAGGCATGACTTTGAGTACATAATGAAAGAAAATGCAAAATGCTTATTGATTCATGATGTGGTTTCATCTTAGCTTGGGCAAACCATGCAGTAT